>VXBL01003811.1:497351-583673 GCA_013400195.1 Aramus guarauna
TTCCCCCCCCCCCATTTTTCTGGAAATGGCGATACCTGTGAACGAAAGTTCATTTCTCAACCTCCTGGTATTTCTGTTTCTACATTTCAGTATTTTATCATCACCAAAAATTCTCGACTGGAGTCAGTAAGTTCCAGATTTAAGAGTTATATATCAGGAAGGTCACACGACATTTTTTGGGCATTGGTCCAGGACTATTCAACATTTTAAAATTTAAACATTTTCTCAGTTACTTTAAACTAGTTATAAAGTTAAGACAGTTGAAAAAAATTAAAGGGAGGGAGAGAGAAGATGAAACCATATTTTGATTAAAAAAAGAACCTGTAATTTGTCTCCCACTTTTTCTTGGATTGCTTTTACTTTTCATTTGAGCCTAGTAGATATCTGTTCAGCACCAACAATATTTTTATTGACTTCACTGGGACCTGATCAAGCCCTGGATTCGCATATATGTCTGGGTCCAAACTCTCAGATGCCTCTGGGAGAGGTGCTAAAGATGAGATCTGGGATAAGGAATGTCGTTTGGATAACCTCAGAAATTCTCATTAAAAAAGTGTTAGTTTGTCAATGAAAAGGCATATGGTGCACAAGAGGCCAGTGTAATGCTCTCCCATGCTACAGCATAATTCCAGCTGACCCGCCATATAGCCTAGGAAAAACAGGAATGCTTAGAAGGGCTAGCAGTAATTAAATGGTGCGTCTCACTGCTCGTCTCTTGGGTTGTCTTTGATTTCCCAAATGACAGGAAAAGTTGGCAAAACTTCCACAAAGCCCTGTTTAACCAGGCAAAGATCTAGGCTTTCCAAGAAGGTACAAATTAACCCGTGCAGATTAGCCCATAGATTATGATGTCTTTCCTATTTACATTTCAAAACTGTAATAACTGTGCAGTGCAACAATGGAAAGATAAGTCAGTCATGCCTCATGCAACAAGAGGACCCCTCTTCTAGTCTGAGAGCCTTGAAGTGTAAGGATAAATCACTTAAATGAATCGTCTTCTTTTTCCTCCCAGTTTTGCCCTCGTAGCCTCTTTTTACATTTATAGTATTGCCTTTACACGAGAAAGCCTGTTAGCATGTCCCAAGTTGTGGATGACACTAAATCCTTGCCAAACAGCTCCGACCTGGAAATCTCAAAGCTGACCTTTCCCCACTGAGAGATAGAGAGCCACAAATCCTCAATTAGCTTTCAGGCACAAGTTTTGTACACTGTGGACCAAATTCAATCCTGATGTAAAAAGACGCAGTCCTCTAGACTCTCTGGGAGCTGTAAGCTGCTTTCATTAAGGTTGTATTTCACCCCCTGGGTTTGTCCATGAAACCCTTTAGGATCCTTCGAGTTACAGCCTCAGTAGCTGGGAATTCCTAATTATATGGTATTTGAGCCACATAAGAAATATTGCTCTAAGCATATATTCATATGAATGAATAGTTTGAGAGATGTGGAAATACCAACAAAGTTGCTAATAATTTTATCCACATGTCCTTCAAACCATCTTACAGAAGGGTCCTGTTTTACATCACCTCTTTTTCAATTCTCAGTCACATTACAAGGGGTAGAAAACCATGAATCCAAGGTGTTGACAAATTAGTCCTGTGTCTGCCTACAGAACTCTGATAGTAGTCAAGACCTAGCAGAGATGTCCTACCCAACACCACCTGTCTTTCAACATTCACTTAACTCTTCTTCCTTGGAAATTAAAAAAAAAATTCTGTTCAGCTTTTATTGTTCTAGTGTTAGAAGTGCCTGACATTTCTATGTAATTGCACATGGGAGATAGTAATTACTAGGGGAGATATTAGCTTTTTCTATAAAACTATAGGAAGATCATAGAATCATAGAATCATAGAATCATCTCAGTTGGAAAAGACCTTTAAGATCATCAAGTCCAACCGCTAACCTAACCTTGCCATCCCACCACTAAACCATGTCCTCAAGCACCTCATCTATCCTTCTTTTAAATACCTCCAGGGACGGCGACTCAACCACCTCCCTGGGCAGCCCATTCCAGAGCCTGACAACCCTTTCTGTGAAGAAATTTTTCCTAATGTCTAACCTAAACCTGCCCTGGCNCAGCCGACTGTCAACCAGTACCCCCAGGTCCTTCTCTGCCATGGAGCTTTCCAACCACTCTTCCCCAAGCCTGTAGCGTTGCATGGGGTTGTTGTGACCAAAGTGCAGGACCCGGCACTTGGCCTTGTTGGACCTCATACAGTTGGCCTCGGCCCATCGATCCAGCCTGTCTAAGTCCCTCTGCAGAGCCCTCCTCCCCTCGAGCAGATCAACAGTCCCACCCAGTTTGGTGTTGTCTGCAAAAATTGCCTGCTCAACAGGTTCTAAAGTAATACCAAATTACAACAACATTTGATAGACTTGTGATCGACACAGGCCTATGGCTGGGAACTGGACCCAGGTTTGGGTAAGTTCCTATCCAAGAATCTACTTGAAGCAACACACTTCTTAACATGGTACATCTTTGTCCCTCCTGATAATTGAAAGCATCTGTTCACTTTATCGAACATTTTTAACATGCATATCAGCAAGATCAAGCTTGCCTGCAACAGGATGCTGTTCGAATCTTTATCCCCCAGGAAATCTATCAGTGATACTTTGCTGCCTCTCAAATCCACCATGGTTTATTGGTCTTGTCAGCAGTTTTAGCAATACAAACATTATGATTATAATGTTCAAGCCTATTAGCTTTAAGGTTTTCCTATGGTGATTCATTAAAACCACTGAAGACATTTATTTCTCAAGTGCTCATTATTAAATAAAATACACATTATAAGTATTTTAGATAATATATTTTTATATAGGTATTAAGTATACTTTTATATAAGCATTTTATGTAAGATAATAAGTAATTTTGCAAAGAACTCTTAAAGATGAATATTTTTGGTTAGCGTTCTGGAAAGGACTAGATATACCGGCATTTGGAATAAGTTATACAGCCTTTGACCCCTACCCTAGGACAGCGGCATAGTCAACATTATCCCTTATTTGGACTATATGTCTTTACGTGGCTTGAATGGTATGAAAATCCATTCAGATGGTGACCTCCTAGCAGTTGTTTTGACTGTCTCTAACTTGCTTGTTGATACCGAAACAGGTTTGTGGTTGATAAACAAGCCAGCTTCATGGTTATTGGTGTATTCTTCCTGCCAGTCTTACCAGATGCGCTGGGAAGTGAGTGCTTCTGGAGACTGAGCTAACTTCTTCATCCTTCTCATACTACATGTGACAAAGGCAGCAGCAGGAAGCTTGCACGTTCTCTCGTTTCCACAGCTGGCATTTCCTCCACACACAGCTGGCATTTCTAAGGAGTCCAGTCCAAAGTTTTTGTAGGCCCTAAATGATTTATCTAAAGGTCAAGTAACATCTACCTCAGAAAAACAATTAAAAAGGATTTCATAATGAAGACACAGGCTGGTGTTCCTTAGTGTGCAAGTTCCTGGATGGCATTAGGTTGTACCTTTGTGCCCCTCACAAGCCATCGCTGCATATGACCATCACCCCTAGTTGTTGTAATTGGCCAGGTTTAGAATAAAAATATCTTCAGTTACAATAAAATCAGGATCTTAAAGCAGTTGTATTTGGTAAGAAATGTTAAGACTTTTTGGTGTGAAGCACTGTAGCTTTAAGGCAAAATGTTTTACTTGCTTCTTTATGGTCAATGACATCTTCTTCAACTACAGCCATGTGGGAGAGAAGGAGACGCCTTTGGCTTGGGGTTCATGTTTTTATAAGTGGCATGTGTAAGTAATGTATCAAGTATATAACAGTTCCAGCAGGCTGAAAATTTTACATTTGACATCAGCTTCATTTTTCTGTAAGAGCTAAAGAGACAGCCGTAAGGTGTATAGCATTAAAGCTGGGTTGGCCACCGTTTAAATAGCTGTATCGTTTTAGTGTAACAAAACAAGAATATTGTGAATTTGTGGGTACCTTACCAATTTAAAATAGGAAACTGTCTGAGGCCTGGCTAGAAATCAAATTGTTAGGGTATCTTCTTATGGAGGAGGAGAAGAGATTTCTGCAAGATTAATCATATATAAAAATATATCACATGATAAAAGTATACCTCTTGCCTGCATAGCAGGCTCCAGAGGAGGGGTGAGTTTACTGATCAAAAGAAGCTATGACACTGTCCAGTCAGGAGGAAAAGGAGGCACAAATGACAAATTACATTTCCTAGGTGTTGACCTAGAGAATAGACCGGAATGGGGTCCTCACCTTCCTACAACTGTTGCAAGAAATGAACTCACATAAACCATAACATAAATGAATAATTGTGACCATTGAACCTACTATGAATTTTGTTTAAAAACACATGTTGGGTGGAGGCAGTGCTCTGCAGGAAGTATCAGATGTTAGTATTGCAAGTATCAGACCCTTATCCTTTTTTTTTCTGAACAGCAGCAAGATAATCAGAGGAAGGGTAAGATGTTAAACTTTCCTTATAAAAAATGACACTTGTTATAAAAATACATTTTAAGAGTGCAAGATATGCACATGATGTATTCTACAGCTGTTCTTTCAGAAGGCTGGAAGGCCTGAAAAACTCTGGAGTCTAGTTTGTATGAGGAGCAGCAGACATTTAATTAATCTCAGTCCTAGAATTTTACAGCCAATATGTGGTCTCTGAACATCTCTGCTCTAGTTAGCAGAACATCTGTAGTAGAAAAACAGAACTTGAATAAATCCAAGTATTCTTGTACTCCTTCAAACCTTACCACTTTTTATCATTATTTCTTTAAATATTTTTCCAAAGATTTGTATGTTCAGCTTCTCCCTGTTCTCCCAGCTCCATTCGTGAATCTAGCCTTTCAGCCAGCTATGTGCCTTAAATTTTTTAATGAGCCGCGTCTAAACAAAAACTAATTCAATACTGATTTAGCAGGCAGATAGCCTCCCCTCACTTCTACTCAAATCTTGTTCGTACTTTTTTGCACATAGGCTGGATATATGTTCTTGCCTATATTCTGAAATAGCTGGATCTGACATACTGGGGTAATTATAATAAGAGAAATGCCTCACATGTTCTTTTTTTTTTTTTTTTTTTCAGTCAAGTTCTCAGTTGATGCAAATTGGGATAGTTCCATGCGGGCAAACTGTTAGAGGCATAGCTTTATGAATTTACACATCTATAAATGATATTCCAGTACTGTAGGTGGAATATCTTTTTCCATGTCATTTGAGGCATAAACCAGAAAATGTACTTCCCTAGACTTCAAAGTTAGAACTGTAAGAGTGATTAAAGAGAAATTTAAAACAAACATTCACTTGCCAGATCTCACCTGGCATTAATACACACGCTGCACCACTTAAGATATCAAGTTCTGGTTGCCGTGTGCACAGATTTTTCCATCTGAATCCCGGTTGCCCTGAAACTCAGGGAGAGAGAACTTTGCAGGTCCTCTGAGGCAGGAGCCGGGGGAGGGGGACGCTGTCAGGTGGCACCACTGCCTGGCACAAAACTTCAGCTGGCTTCTCCTCACTGAAATAGGAATCTTTGCCATGAAGGGGAAACGTGGAGACCTTGCAACTTGCTCTCCCCACAGATACTTCTGTAACATTAATCCACAAGTAGGATCATTTTGTGAGCACTTCTTCGTCTTGCACGTTGTCTAAGAAGGTGTGTAGGTATGCACAGGGTGCATCTAGGGTAGAATCATGAATGTGCTTTTGGAGTGACTCTCCCTATCATCTCCACTTTCTGTGCTTTGATTTGCACCAAGTAGGAGTCATGGAGCGCACAAACCGGATTCCTTTGGCATGAAACTAAACCAGAAGATACGTTCCCACGGGCATACAAGGCACAGGACTAGACTAGAGGTAGACCAAATAAATCCACCCAAAGGCATACTGAGTGGATGTCACGTCCTTAGCACCAACTGTTCTACTGTCCAGATCTCCTCCTATCCAGCTGCACTACTTCCTAGAGCGGACAGTCCTGCTACGACTGTTGAGGAACATCAGAAGGACACAAACAGGCTGCAGTGTCAGCTGAAGGTTACACGATATTCCGTTTCAGATGCAAATGTTTTAGACACTTTTGCAGGCTAGGATTCTGTAGGAAGAAATGATAAGAGAATGCATATGTAAGATAGGGAGGTAGTTTTCTGAATATATTTTACTGTCTTTAACAGTGGAAAGCATACATTTTAATGATTAGTGCATATCTTGTAATGCACACACTTCTGTCAAAAGGGCCAGGAGGTCCATGTAACATTTAAATGCTATGTTAGTCTTATTTTAAGGGCTTAAATGGGTCTCAGATGGTGCATAAGGCTTATGCTGGCCTTGGGCATAAGGGCACAATTGACCCTGAAAGAAGAGACCAAACATAAGTCTCATCACAGCTGCAATATTCATTTCTGGAATGCACCCAGCAGGTCTTATCCAAGCCACTACAGACAGGCAGTTTGAGTTTTTCCAGTTCCTAATGATTACACAGTATCCTGGATTCAGTTGGACAATTTCCACCGAGAGTGAAACTCTTTGTATTTAATATCCCCCTAAAATAAAAGTGGTATAAAAGAAGGGCCTCAGTCTTTTTCTTCTTTTATTGCTGTTGTTGAAAAGGTTTAGCCCACAGGGATTGGAGCACTGGGCAAAACTACAAAATATGCAGTACATCCTGTTACACCAAAGTAGGCAGATCCTCTCCTGTAACAACCAGACTGGTACAATGGAAGACTTTGTCTAGTTTTCCTGACCATACGGTACTATAGCGTGCATGGTATTTCATTATGGTTTCCATTTCAGGAAGTTAAGTGGTGGAAATCGCTAAATATCATGACTCCGTTTTCACCATTGTTCCGGGAGGGGGTGTGTTTAAAAGGAATGGGTAAATTTCCCTGGAGCTCTATTACATGATACTGCAATGTACCACAGGAAATTATTTCCCTCTTTACTGGACACCCAGAATATTGTCAAATATGAGTCTTGAAAATCTTCAGCAGTCATGTTGCAAAGAAATTTGCAAAGAAATAAATGAAGTGCCTAGCAGATATAATGTATGGACTGAGCAGCGATTAGCTTAATCTTAAGTCAATCTGAACAACTGGTCCTTTCAAAATCAATCTATCACGACCTCTAGCAGTAGAAAAACCAGAGCAGTTCCACCAGACGACAACACTACCTCCACTGTACATCATGCTACAAAATGCCATTCCTATCTCTTGTGACCTGGAATTGATTTTAAAAGCAGTATACAAAACACGTGCACCCATGGAGGCAGCTTACCTTTCAAGGTGTTAGAAGAACAGGGCAAGAAACCTCGAAATTGACCCAAACTTTTGCTCCCTTATGTAGTCTGAGTTACAAAGATTTCATCATAGCCTCAAGGCTGTTTCCCAAATTACCTACCGTCTCGCAGAACTCTTCTGCTTCTCTGCTCCCTTGTCTGTAATATTTTCAGATTTTTTTTCTCCCAAGAGGACATTTTGAAATGTGCATGTCATGGTCCAGATCATAACCACACCAGGCAACCTTCTTTCCTCCCTGACGTTTACTGGGTTTTATATTCTCCAATATGAACTGAAAAATGAGTTTACTCAAGCCCTCACCAATGAACAGCATGACTTTCCATGGTTCGTAAAAACTCACCTGTCCCCTGTGTAGGAAAACCATTCTCCTTTGTACAGAGCAGGAGTTCGCTACTTCAAAACACGGAAACCATATGGTGACATGTTTTAAAAGAAAACAAACAAAACAATGTCCCACCCATGTCTCTTCCCAAGAAAAACCACCCTTTTCATCCTGGAAAGTCGACCACAAGGTTCCAGCTGCTGTTGTGTGAGGAAGGATGAGTGTTAGCACCGTGTTTGTGCTTGGCAGCTGTAAGTCAGCCCATCGTCAGCCTTGCCATCTTCTTCTTTGGTCACTGACTGATGCCCAAGGCAGGGGGAAGACAGAGGACATCAAGGGGTAGTTCATGCTTGAGCCTCTTCCCCCGCTGTGGCTGGGAAGCTCTCAAATCTGAGCCTCCAGGTGTACGTGGAGGAGTGTGCACATAAAGTTTGGAGTCAATGTATGTTTGGACCATGAGTTCACACCCAAAATACTCAGCTTGACCCATTTGACTCATTAAGCCCAAGATTTTGATATTTCCAGGGAAGAAATGACAGCCTTTGGTAAGGTGTGCCAGTGCTTATTAACCTTAGCTGACCTTCAAAGTCAGATGCAGCTTTTTAAACTTTTGCCTGCTAGTCTGAAGAATCTGCTACTTCTTTTCCCTAGTTTGTAAAATTATAGATAATAGCCATGTCACTCTAACATTTTCTTTGAGAGGCTAAAACACAATAAGGACCTTGTGCCTATGCACTTTTTCACTATTTCAGTCATTCTTATGGTCCTTGTCTTAGCCGCCTTCAATTTATCAAAAGTCTCTCTAGGCTGTGGATGTTGCAGGTGGACAAAGCAGTGCTGCTCATGCCAGTGTAAAATACACATACAACTTGACTTGCCATAGCTCTGTTGGGCAGAGCACCACACCAGGAACTCATATTAGCTGATTAACAGCCACAGCTTCTGCCTTTGCTTTTGCAGAGTCCCTGCTTCTCTGAAGAAAATGTTCCTCTTCTCAGGTCATGGCTTACAGTCTTTGTTTCCATATGTACTGCTCTGCTCAATATTTACTCTTCAGGATCCTAAATTCTTCATGTCAGTGTCCATTTTAAAGCTTAGACTGCCTCCCAAACTCATTTTATGATTTTATGTCTATTTCCAGGTCACTGATAAAAATATTAAATTGCGTTGTGCCAAGAATTGTGTTCTGTGGTACACAGCAGAAAAGTCTTGCTTGATAATAAGTACTTCTTTACAATCACATGTTGAGGTCTATCAGTTTCCAATACAGTCAACATTTGCTGCATATTTTCTACGCCTAGGCAAATCCACATGAACCACACTGAGCAACTACACTGTAATAAGTCTGAGTAATAGCCCTCTGTCATATAGTCACTTCCTTCTTCTTATCCTTTGTCTGCTGGAGCGTCTGTCATTCAGGCCCAGCATTGCCATCTAGAACATCACTGTTGGGGTCCCACAGAATGAAGTCAGGCTTCCTGAGTGGCACTGACAAAGACATGACCTCACTCCAGCTCTGATTTGTCTGCTCGTACACGTTTCTACATACAGGGCTCAGATAGGACCTCCCTCTTGTACTTCACAGAGATGTAAATCCCCCTGTCCTTTCCCGTTTGCATCCTCTGAAGAACTCTTCTTGGTAAATTCTCATTGCAGGTTTTTTTGGCCTTACTTGGAACATGTCTACACTTCTGGGTGATCTTTAACTCATCACTTCGTTCACTGGTCCAGTTCAGACCAGTTTTTAGCGAAAAGCAATATAGCAGTCTCACTTACTGTTGGGTTTTAACTATCAAGGAGAAACATTTAGTGGGTGAAGAAAATCTGCGTATCCTTGACAAAAAGCCTTAATGCATATCATTGTGCATAAGCTGCACTTTTCCTTGGAAGTAAAGGCTGAGTAAGGCCCCATATTCTGTTGTATGGTTTTGTTTTTTTTAATCTGTATGTTCATTTACAGTGATATGGAGTGGCCCCCGTTATAACTAGGCAAGGAATTAAGATGCAGCAGAGTCTTGCTCCCAGTTTGTGCATGTGGAAACTAATGACTGCACAAAATGCAAGGCAGTAGCATATCAGACTGTCTGTTCTCTGCAGTATAACTCCCGTGGACCTTTCTCCTCTCTCATTTGGCTAAACCCATTTTAACAAGCACCTGGAATGGTTCAGCTCAGATGTTCCTGCTGCTCCTGCTCTGTAAACCCAGAATGACTCCTTTACATAGTACTCTTGAAGCAGCAACTTCATGGGGCAGAGGCAAAATTCCAAAACAAAGCAAGCAGACGCTGTGGGTCCGTGAAAGCCACATGAAGTTGGAGCTCTGATGGCTTTCATTATGTTGTGGTGTGAGTACCCTGCGTTCACATCGCCTGATGAATTTTAGCAAGCTCTGCCATTATTTTGAGCTTCAGACTCTTTCTGCAGATTTGAAGGCACTCTGTGTGCATGTCTATTTGCCTGCACAAAGTGGGGATTTTATTTTATTTTTTAATGTTGGAAAGCAAACCACTCTCATTCTCCAGCCTCTTACACTTTGCTGGGCTACCAGGGAAACACTAGGAGAGTTATTGGTCAATAGCTCTTATAGTAAAAGTTAGTAATGTTTCCCAGTAGTAAATGTTGTGGGAAAGACATGAATTCCTTTCAAGTTCTGAATCAGATTCTTTTTTTTTTTCCTTCAACCCATTCCTCAGATCTGGGGAATTCCAAAAAGAAGAGTTTTCATACTGAAACCAAACCCATCCATATTGTTAATGGAACTGTCAAATTGCTGTTTTTACAATGTGTGATTCAGAGAACTCAGCCACCCACACACTAACAGTAACCACAAGAGGCAACACTTCAGAGCATCCTATCTGAGAACCCATCTATACGGACATTGCAGACAGACCTGAGGCTCCTTTGCTTATGCTTCGAACTGCCTGGACATGAGCCAGCTCTAATTTAGAAGTCCTGCAGACATGTTACCTCAGTTCTGTGTTTGAGCTAATATCAAAGCCCTTGCAATCATCTGGGTTGAGATGATGCCTTCTAGGTAAACCTCAGTCCTCAGGTGATTCAGAGCTGTGTTGCCTCCGTGGATGTCAGAGGAATTTTGCCTCAGAAGAAAAACATGTAAGGGAGTACGTGTTTTTCTGTTTTCTGTTACACATGTGGCATAACTATTGCCCTTGCCCAACAGATTTTTATGCAGAACTGGTGCTTAGTCTAGAGCCAGTTTCAGGGAGCCTCCTTGCACCCAGCAGCCTCCTTTGCGAACATGAAGCAGCTCACTAACAACCCCCACTCCCGGCCCGTCTTTCTTTCCTTTCTACCCACTCAGGCCTGGCCAAAATCCAGTCCTCAGCCGAAGCCTGTAGGACTCCTTTCCTAGCGCACATACTTTACAGATAAAAAGAGTAAGGCTTGCATCAGAAGAAAAACAACCAGAAACCCCCTGCCCGCAGTCACGTGTCACACCCAGAAGCAATATCAAGGGCTCTTGGCTCTCTGTCTCGGCAGACAACAAGTTTGCACCTGAATCATTTGGAAGCAAAATCCTTTCAGGAAAAAGGCATCCGGTCCAAAATATAGTATCAATTCCTTTGTTTAGTTTAGCTGAATCCCATGGTTTTGCATTTTCATCCCTCAATCCTCCCTACCAGAGAAACAAATCTCCTGTAATTTGAACACATGTATGCTCTTCACTAACTCCCAACACTGGTAACTTGTTCCATATTCTCAGTACCATTTGCATTAAGTAGTTCTGCCATGTTTCCTCCTTGGTCTAAATACAGAGAAACAGATGGGTAAACAAAGCAAAGAACAGCTATGTCTCACTCCACTTAATTTTTTGTTTGAAATCTGTGCAAACTTTGGGACTAATTAGGTCACTTTAAAATAGGGGAAATTCCTGTAAAACTTTTTTTTTTACTTCTTCAAACAAAATGGAAACATTTTGGATTACAGCATGTAAACTGATGTGGAGATAAGATAGGCTTTGTTTTGTCTGAGACTCGGAAAAATACTTTCAGTAAGGTTTCTTGTCAGCCTACTTACCTTACTGAAATGTGATTTAAAATTATAATTTACCATCTTTTTTCACAATGCTTTTACAGAAGTAGGAGGAAGGTGCTAGAGTCTTTCTATGGTAGGTTTGCTGAATGATTATGAAAATTTTGTTACTCTTAAAAACTACTGCAAAATAATCGTTCTACTGTTTTTTTCTGAAAAGTCAGACCTATGGATGACTGTGTCTTTCCCATTATGTTGATACTGTCTATACCTTTGAAAAACCCACCCAAAAAGTAAAACAGAAATGATGAAACCTCTCTTTTGTAAAAGAGTGTACTCCAAAAGGTTGTTAGGTAGTGTTTTGGTCTGGGGCTGAGACAACTGGTATTTACTGGCTCAGGAGACAGTGCTTAATGATTGTTAACAGTATCTAGTGACTGTGAATGTTCAACCTGTATTTGCTTTGCTTTCTGTTTTGCCTCTGACTGCCTCCACAGACAGCAAGAAAACCCTTCTGAAAGGCTGGGAGATCTTTTTGTGAAGGTTTTGCAAAAAGGCTGTGTGTTCATTACACTCTGCTCTTTCCAGCTCTCCTATCTCCAGCTGGCAGCTGTTTTCTTAAAATGTCACTAACAGGTGCTGCCCCTGGATTCTCTTTTCTCTCCATCGGAGTCATATAGTGTCCTCTGCTAGGGCAGCACATGTGATGTGGCCTCCTGCTGTCCTGGCTCTGTGGGTCTGGCAGCTCTTTCCACCTCTTTCTGATGCCCAAGAGGCTGTTTTCTTCCAGCAGCATCTCTTAGGGAAGCACGTGTTATTGTTTGCACTCTACCTGGAAGCCCTTCGTTGCCACAGAGCTATGGAGGGAGCTGGGATGAGATGGGACCTACTTCTTGTTGGAAAGCAGGAAACCAATTGCTGAAAAATAACTTCACAAAATACAGAAGTTACCTTCAGCTTCACAGCTACAGGTTACCTGTTTTTTTTGAAGGGCTGGGACATTTTCATGTTTAGCGTGACAACAATAAAAGATCCTCAATTAAAAATAAATACAGATTTGGTACCTGGAAAGGCTAATTTCTACTTCCACAGATTTAAGAGACTGCAAATCTTAAGCAGAGGTTTTCTGGATACCAGACAGCTCTCCAAGTTGAAGGCCCACAGTGACCTGGTCTTGAAATATCCAGTGCCTCTTGTATATATATAAAAATCTGTAGACATTCTGGTTTTAGCACTGTGCTTGGTAAATAAGCATTTTCAAAAGCTAGTTTTTTATACCCTGCCACTACTATGCTTTTTTATTGCAAATTTTTCTACTCCTTTTCCAGTCACCAAGTAGTGACAGCAGGAACATACACAGATTCAGGACATAAATATGAAATCAAGCTACTAACAGGTGAAATTCTTCATAACGGGACTTAAGCAAGGCAAGGAGCCTGGATGGCATCTATTTCTCCAAGGTCCTCTGTATCAGAGGATTTGAAACTCTGAGTCATTTGCTGCATGGCATCGCAGCACAGGGAAGCTTACTTACTCTTCTTTCCTTACTTACACTTACCCTTCTTTCCAAGCCAAGCAGCTGAGAAAAGCTGATGTAACATCAGGTGGTGCGGCTGGAGTCACCCGGAGAGCCTGGGTTGGAGCAACAAACCCCTGGAGTACAGGCGAGCCCTGTAACAAAGCTGTTTTAATTTCAACAGTGACAGAAAGTCGCTTCTGTGAGTAGCCACGGACTGATATATCAGACTGACCTGGGAACACAGTGACCCCCATGATAATAAATTGTTTCCTCTGAGACCTACTAAAAGCCTGTAAAACAGCAGAAGACTGGGCTGTGGTCCTGGACCACCAGCAGGAAATGGGCCAACATTGATGCCTCTAAGGATCTTCTGGCCCCCTCATTAACCACTGATTGAATCCTCCCGTTACTTCATACTGCTCAGGGCCTTATCCTCTCGTACCGTGTTTGGAGTCAGGTTTTCAGCCCTTTGGCTTGCAGATTCACAGGTGATCAAAGCACACACAAAGAAGTGAGCAGGCAGGCTGGTATCCATGTCAGCTGGACATCCTGGCTGAACTGCAGTATGCTGAGGGGCCTCAAAACAGAGACATATGAGAAATCCTTCAGAACTCAGATTTTCTTTCATTTTGTTTTAGATCTTGGGTTTATTCAAGATGTGTTAAATATAACCCTTATGTAAATTCCATAGGCATCCAAACTTGCAATGTTGGAGTACCTACAAACTACCTATACGAGAGTTTTTGGGAAATGGCAGCAAAACCTTGTCTGGGGGTTCTCACGCTCATATTCCAGATAAGTGCCTGAAGCCTTTCTGGAAATTGTAAATGCCATTGAAAGTCACTAGAAATGGCTATGGAGTTTTGTAAAACCCCACATAATTTAGGAATACATTTAGTAATCCCTTGGAATGGTATGCTTTGAAAATCCCAGCAATGGGGATTTATAATTCCAAATCAGAGATGATTGTGGAAAAACTGTGAAAAGGTGAGTCTTTTTAGTTGTCTGGGAAGACCTCAGATGACATGTTTTATCTTCTCCTGCGTCTCTACCTCAATTTGTTCTCAAATCTTGGAACAAAAGAACTTTTTGGTACCCAACCAATGCATGTACCTCTTGAATCTCTTAAAATTATTGCTATGATAGTGGAAAGGTTCTGTTGCATGCATTTGATATTAGGATTATGCTGACAGATCTACAGCTTTGCCTAATAACAGTACTTGAAAAAGTAAGATTTCAACAAGCATTAATTTTACAGGAAACAATTTTATTTTTATCATTCTGTTTGCCTAAACAAAAGCAAACTTGCCTTGCATAATTTTTCCTTTACTGATGTTAGTTGTACAAATATTTACTGACTCACTGAAGCCAGGGTTTCAACTGAAACAGTTTTTATCCAGCTAAATAAGGTAATTTAAACGTCATATACCATTAAAAACAAGAATTTTCACGTACTTCAAAACATAAGTTTTACTTTTGGTGAAAGGGAGGGTAATTTGCTACAGTAAGTCTTGAACTATGCTTTATTTTACAATGCAGTAAATAAATTCATTTTGCTACCTATCAACTCAAACCCAATTTAAATGGCATGGCTATATGATCAGCCTGTTCAGAACCTCATTCTGCTGGTTTTGTTCAGAGGAAAAGGATGAGTAAAATGTCTCAAAAGGGTGTTTTATCCAGGCTGACACTGCAAAATGAGCGTTGTGGGTTTTTTTTCTTTTCATTTGTTTGTTGGTTTTGCTGGAGGTGTGGACTTGTATCCAGGTTCCCAAATAAAGCAAAAATACAATCTCATCAGTGAAAAGATGCACAGCATACAGCAGTCTTTGTTTTAACAACAAGCAACCAGGGAAACTGGAGGAGATCCATCCTACAGGAGGAAGGGGTAAGGGAGGCACCCATTGTGCAGGCTGGCTGAGAGGCCATGAGCATAATGTAAGCTCTATTTGTAAGGATTTTTTTTTCTCCTGTTCCCTCATTTTAGCTTTGGTTTAAAAAAAATAAAATAAAAAGGTATAATGCCATTAATCACAGCTTTGTTAGAAAGAAGCCAGCACTAAACCTTTCTTCCTCCTAGGCCCTGCTTTATATTTTGGTGATGTGAAAAATGGGACCTGAATGCAAATGGGCCCATTGCTTGTACTGACCTTCTTTTCTATTATTTTCTAAATTTTTAGTTTAAATGTTACAGTGATTGTCTGTTTCTAAGGCCATGATTAATGAGAGCAGCCCATGTCCTTAGCAAAACTGGGGATGCCTCCTTGGTATGTTCCAAGTTTGCTGCACCAGGTACAGTATTCCCCGAACTGCAGAGGAGTCATCCAGCTGACCTCAGTGGTTTGGAGCTCAGACCCAAGGTGTGTGGTGGAACGTGCAGAAGAGAGGATCTGGATCAAATTCCTCTTTAGTGTCTGCTTTATAGAGGAAGGAACTGATTAGCGGGCCTTTCCATCTCAGGTCTCAGTTCTCAACCATTTCATCATCCAAGAAAGGGAGGAAAGTTATGAAGAGTCTCTAACTGCTGTTTTCAAAAGAAATGCCTTTCTAATGCCTCTGCACTAGAAGCATCTGTTCTTATTTATGAAGTTTTCCATATACAAGAGGATATCACACATTTTCGTTCTGGAGAGCTTGTTCCCAATTTTTAAAAAAAACAAACAACAGAACCCAACACATGGCTCCTTGGCGAGGCAGTGTCACCCAAGCTGGCCCCGGTTCAGCAAAGCACTCAAGTGCATCCATAAGGACCGTTCACTCCAGTGGGCCACGAAGCCTGGATTTTCACTGGACTTTCTGTAACAGCTGCCGAAAAAACTCGTAGTACTGCCTCCCCCACAATGATGCAGGGAGAAACCTGATTAAAGCTGATGTAAGAGACTACCAGGGAAAGCCAAGTGCTCTGTACAACAACAAGTTTTATTGATCTCATAAAACTCAGGAACTCTTCCGTTAGCCAGCCACCTATTTCTGACTGCCACATACAAACAACTAATCTACTATTCATGGATCTAAAGACATAGAACACTCTCGCAGTAAGTCCCAGCATTTAAAGTACTCCGTAAAAGAAACATCAGGACTCTCCCCACTTGTGCAGCTACATAAACCTTGTCTCTCGTTTGGATGTATCTAAGAGTGTTTAGGCTGCCAAAGGTTACTCTGGCTGCTGATTGCCTGGTGCTGTTGCACCATGCAGCAGAGGCAGCAAGGTTGGAGAATCTCTGCAAGTGGTTACAGTGCTCACTGCAGGCCTGAAACACCATGAAAAACTCTCCTCTCTCCATCGCCACTGCCCACTCTTACGTAGCTTCCTAACAGTTGAGCAGGGAATGAACCACTGCAGGCTTCAATTTTGTGCTGCTTTTTGGACAGTATTCAGGCGTGTGAGGTTTCCAAGTTGGCAGTATGCAGAAAAACAGGGCTGTAGTAGAAAGTGACCTAGGATGGTGGAGAGAAAAAGGATGAAGTAGGGAAGTCCCACTTTGGCATGTCCCCCATTTAATCCGCTATTATTACCTGTATAGTTATATTTATTCATTCACAGAGTAACTAAAATTTGTTTCATTGCTCTTGACCTGGTTATGCAGGGGGCTAGCTAGTTCCTTGCACTGACAGGTTTCAACTTCAGCTGAAATCAGATACTAGAGGAAATGAATTGGATTTATGTGTGTGTAGAAGGGTTGCTCAGGCAGGATCTACGTTTATTAAAGCACTGTCTGGCAATTCTCATAGGGTGTCTTTATAACTTGTAAACCTTTAATACAAAAGGAGATTCAAAATACAATCAAGAATACAACGGGGTTTACAGGTTCATGCAGTTATCCATCTCCAATCCTATAATCCATCCTTATGTGGTGACTTGCATGATTCTGGTCTGATTCTACAACCCTATTCATATGGAAATACATACATTGATACGAATAATTGTTTAAAATCAATGCTATTTTATTACATGGTTTATACATTTCAGAATCAGACCTTCTGAGAAAAAGACTATTGTTTGCAGACAAAATAGTCAAGACAGCAAAGTATTACTAACGTTCAAATGACTGCATGGGAGACTATGTATGAATTTCTTTCATATGGGGAAAACAGTGCAAATATAATATTTCTGAGGTAAGGTGAGAATATTTAAAAAAAATGTTCACTTGAACTTAGAGGCATAAAAATAAGCCTTGGAGAGGTGCGAAGTGGTCATCTAGTCCATGTGTCTGTTGAGGACTGGCTTGTAATGAGAAAGAATGAAAGGAAAATTAACTTTGGTGTTAATTAAGTTTATTAACATAAAATAAACTTTTACTAGTTGGTGATTAGTTCTCACATTCTTGGAAGAAAAAGACAGCTCTGTCAATATATGGCCAATAAGGGATGTCATCAGCATGTGATTTCTTTGAATAGTTGGGTTTTTTCAATGTATACAATGCTTTCCCATTTTTGAACCAAAGATAATTTTTGTTGACTGGGTATCCTAGTATGGAAAACTTACAGTGGGCAGGTAATTGTATTTTCATTTGTGTTTAATTGCTACTACTTATTCTATTAAAAAAGATATTCTTTGAAAATGTTAGACTCCCTCACTCAGCAATGTTTTCAGTTATTCAGAGCAGATAATTTATGAGCAAACACAGATTACATTTGGGATGAAAAAACTATAAATCTGTAGTATCTAATACCATGGCTTTGTTGAAGAAAAAGTAATTTGGAATTAGTAACCTTAAATACAAATTTGTCTCTGATACCAATAAAACCTTTTCCCTAGGAAGGGCTTATTTTATGGCAATCAGCATCTCTTCTGAGCCTGGAAAGAAAAACAATTTCTCACTCCCACTAAACTGAATTCCAAAACACAGAATTTTCACCTTCCCACCATTGCTGATCCAGTCTCTGGAATAAATTAAACCACAGAAGCTTTAACTAGGGAGGGCTCACAATGCCTGAGTCTGCTTAGTGAATTGCTTGAAACAACAGATTCTTGGCACCAAAAATTATTTGAGATGCTTTTTCCATTGTAAAAAGGATTAATAATAACCAAATATCACTAGTTAATTTCTCCAGAGTCCTTAAAGGCTGGAAACAGTGTGCAGATGAGGTAGAACCCTTCACTACTCTCAGTATTCAAGACCCTGCTGGGTACTCATAGTCTCTGCAATGTCTGCTTTTAATTATGCACACTGCCTTTCTGCCAGATAGCAGGTGGAATAGCTTTCAATTCAAGTGGGAGCTAATATAAACTCCTCTCAGCAAAGTCTCTTCAAGAGGATTCTCTTTCAAGGCTGCCTGTATTAAGCTGAGACTCTAGGTGCGCACAAGAGAATATTCTCCTTTCAGTTAATTGCACAAGAAGTAAGGTCTTCTCCTGCGTACTGATAAAATTCAGTAACACCTGAACTTCCCCTGCTCCTCTGTTATCTGCCTACTAGCCAGCTATGGGGCTTCTCTGTACTTTGGTGAAATAACACTCTCTCTTTGTATCCAGCATGGCATAACTAATGTAGCCCTGCCGCTTTTTCTCATTCATTCTCACCTTAAATTGAATCTTTCAGGGAAAATTTTACCCCCTTTATGCCAAATTTTTCCAGGTTTTCCCTGCATTGTCTACGGACAGAACAAACACAGCTGCATATGCAGGCATGGCTGCATTCAAACTCCCTATTTCATTACAAGTTTGCACGTGCCAAACGGCTTTTGTGCACAAGCTACTTGTTGACAGACATAAGGAGGTAGAGGTTTGAAAATTCCTGGAGATATTATTACACTATACCAAGAATATCTGTCAAGAATCAGGAGAAATTCTACAGACCCAGGGCCTGATCCTCTAAAATGACTTGCTGCACTTTGTTAAAGTTTAGTTAAAGAAGAGACAGCTGATTACATTTTTAAAGTCCTGATTCAAGAAAAAGCAGCCCCTAAGCATGTGTCTAATTGCTTTGCTGGGTAAGTGTAACTTGAAATAAAAACCTAGCTAAATGAAAAAACCTAATATGTCTCCCATCCCCTTGGTTTCATCTACATCTACATCTTGGTTTCCTCTGGTGTGGATGGGAGAGGAGAGCTTGTGAGAAGATGGCATGTGCTTAGCACAGCTACAGCTTTAAAAAGTGTTACTATTTGTCTTGAAAATGAGAAATATAGGATACTGCCACTCAGTAACTGGATTTTACGATGAAAACTATGATCACAATCCTACTAGTGTCATGTCGACTCTGTTGTCAAGTACAGCACAGGGGGTTTTCCAGTTCAAGGCCTTGGTTTTGCAAGCACAGCAGGAATAACTCTCAAGAGTAGGTCTATAAAAGCAGCAGATACTCCATGCGACAGACTCATTTTTTATTTGAGAAGAAGCTTTCCCCAGAAAAGATGAGTCTTCTGGTATTATGAGGTGGTAATTAGGAAGAATGCAGTCAGGAACTTACTGTCTCTGGAAGGGGTCTGTGATACAAGTAGGAGAACAGCAAATGTAGGTGAAGGGGGGACTATCAAAAATAAGAGAAGGACACTATCTGCATTTTGTTCAACAAGGCTGCTTTGAAAAAAACTGTAATAACAACAGTGCTTAACTTCAGTGTCCCAGAGTTTATTACATTTCTTTCCCAAACTCTTAAAAAGTCAATTTCTTTTACAGGTATTAGCGTTTCTCAGATCAAGTGACCAGCTCCCCAGCTAATGTACAGAGTCATCACTGCCAATTTTCACTAGTTGGAGATGTAGGCAAAAAAATCAAAGTAGGGCTTAAGTGGAGTTTAAGATGGGTATAAACTCTTTGCAAAGCCTGAGGAACAGCTGGCATGCAACATAAGCATTGTTCAACCAGCATGTCACAGTCCTGTGTCTGCTCCCCTTACATGAACACCCTCCAGAAGAGCCTGTTAATCCCTGCTGTGACACTGAGCACCATAAACAGCGTGAGCACCATAAACAGGGTAACTGAAGCATGCCCAGGACTATGAAAATACTTACATGTGGTAGTGAAACCTAGCAAACTGCAGAAAAACCCACGCCAAAACATGTGAAGTAGAGCAGTAGGAGTGATCCCACTGGTCTTAAAGGCCCTCTTTATCTTCAGCACTGTGATGGAATTTCTTATGATGGTAAGACTCCTCCAAAGGCAGGCTTTACTCTTTAACAAATTTTGTGCAGAAGACATTTCATATGGAGACTGTGTTCATCTAGGTAGTTACTAAAACTATGCATCTGTTGAAGAAAAATATCAGTTAAATCTATGAAAAGAAAATGAGAGAAGGTATATGCTGCAGCTATGATGGCAGCCAGTATTCCTTGAGCACAGCTGTTTACTGCCATTTCACAAATCATCTATTACTACAGTACCTGAGCACTCAATATAGGATACTGATGTAAATAATTAAGGAAGACTATTATATGCCCAGATTGTTCCAAAGCATGTTCCAGTGCAGAGGTTTTTCACATGTATCCATCTAGCACTTTTAATAATAAGAGGAAATCGATTCTTTGATGTGCAAAACCCAGTTGAAAGTAACTCACAAATTTAAAGGAATTTTTTACACTTGAAAAACCCTTCAAATGACCCCATGAATTGCTTCCATCTCTCATCTTGTACTGAAATCGTGGTGTGTTAAGAGTCATCCCATGGTCTAAGAAAAATCAGGCTCCATATAGTAATGAGATATCTGCTGCTTTCCTTAAATACTATTCTAGTCCTACCAAAGTGAAGCAGAGATAAAGTTTTAATGTAATAAGCTTAACTTTTTTTCTGTCTAGGTTTAAGTCAAAACTTTAATGGTATTTGAGGTTTTTTCAAAGACATGTAATTGCCCAGATGATAAAGCTGGACACTGTGGCAAAAGGCATAATGGAAGGAATGTGCTTCACTTCTCACCTGTCTTTCCCAAACTGTGCTGGCAGCCAAGTATGATATTTGAGACAGTTTCAAAAGAATGCTTCTCTTTTCAAATAAAAGGAAGCTTTATTCAGATACTCTTTTTAATTTCAAAGTCCAAAAGAGGCCACACACTTAACATCCTCAGAAGCTGGGCTGGATTGAAATGGAAATATTGGAGCCAGCACATGTGTTGCTACTCCTTTTGACTCTATAATTAAAAATAAAAATAATAATAATAAAATCATTATTCAATCTGCTAAAGGGTTCAGTTTGGCATGGTTCTCAGTGACCTGAAACTCTGGGAAGGCAATAAAGTTGAGAGTGCTCAGCCTCTTCTGGGAATCTCCATATGGTACCTGATAAGCACATGGCTTCCTGACATCTGCTGAAGCAGCAGTACCTGCGAAGCTGTGACACTGCTTGAAGTACTGGGTGAGCGTTGGAATCCAACTTTTTAAAGATGAACATCACAAATATCCCAATATATCAAGCAGTTCCTGACATCTGTAGACAGGAGAACCGCTTAGCATCACAGTACTTGGTTAGAACAAGCACAGAAATATATCTTTAAATTTAAATGGAAACAGACATAAGCATATATCTTGCTCAGATTTATCCTCCAAATTTCCAGTCATTGCAGTGGGTTGCAAACAAATCTGTTGCCCTTGCAAGAGGGTGTTCAAGAGTAAGCCCCTGTTTTTTAATCTGACTCAGGAATTCCCTAAGCGTTTTTTGGGGAAAAATTGTAGCAAAAGCATCTAATTTAGTCAAAAACATGTATAAGATAACATTTACATAGGTGACTTAGAAATTTCTCAAGATTTACCACCGCATCTTTTTAGGATTTATTTGGTTTCCCACACCTCCATCCCTTCAGAAAGTTGGGGGGTTTTGCAGAACACACCTGGACACTGTGATCATGTGCTTTCCTTTTAAAAAAGGATCACAAAAATTTCTTTGAAAAAAACAAAGACTTTCAGCTGAGAACTAATTTTTTTTCTCATGGTTTTGACAGATTTTGACTGTTGACGTTTTCTTTACGGCTGCCAACATCTTGTTTTTATTTCCTTTTCAAAGCTTGAATTTGATTTTATAATGAAAAGTTAACATTTTCAATCGAAAATTTTCTTGTGAACATCAGTAGTTTTCTGCAGGGAAAGAAAGTTTTCTCTCCTGCCCTGTTCATATCTGTTCCATATTTATTGTTCTCTCTCCCAGTGGGAAGAGGAAGGGAGAAGTAAGGATAAATACACGAGAACCAGAACCAGTCTAGCAAGAATGGCTTTGCCACATCCCTGCTTCTCACCCAGACCCTCTAACAAAGAGTCTGTCACCTCATGGCTTTCTCCTCTGTTGGTTCACCATCCATCACTCCTTTATTTCCACAGCAGGCTCCATGGATTGTTTGTACCTACAACCAGTGAAGGACCAGAGCTCCATGCGGTCCTGCACAACTCACAAATCAGCAAGACACAAGCATTATCCTGAGCACCTTATGCTATTAAACTATTCCAAATTGTCATCAACTTGCACGGTTCTTTCCCCAGATGTTTTGTAATCGAAACTGGATCACACTCAGACTTCAAGATAATCAGCAATGGGTTTTCTACAGCTCTGTTTTGGTTCAGTGCAGTAATACAGCTTTGAAGCAAACGCCCCTCCTTGTCCCCACTTGTTGCACTTCATTTGTGTTCGCGGGGTGGTTTCAGTACCTGTGAACAGGTTTCATTTCAGAGGCACCTCAGGCAGATGGTCTGTTCCAGTTGCACTCCAAATGTGTTCCAACTCCTAGTGGAGAAAACTACCCAGAGCAACAATGTGCCCTTTTGGCAGATTCAGACGTGATGGGGGTGGTCTGTCCAGCAACCCAGACTAAATCTAGTCCAAGGTAAAAGCACTGCATTGCATACAACATACATGTAAGGGACTGAACACCATCTTTCCTTACAGTGTCAAACTAATGTAAAGCATCCAGAAAGTGCTAAACATGTATTTGCAGAATTGGCCAAAGAATTTGTTCTCTGCTGGGGAGTTTAATCCTTCAATTTAAAACATGCTAAACCTTTTAATAACAATGACATGATTACTATTATTAAACCTCCATTATTTTTATTTTAAGTTTGCTACTGAACAGTTATTACCCTGTAAAGCACTTTCACAGTCATAACTAAAGCACTTGTCAACAGGTGCTTTTTACTATGTATTAAGCTTGTCTCCTTTCACTGCGTTCAATTCATTAGCACATTTACTCGATGCAGTTGTGCGGCACCAGGCATCTGATGACTAAGAGGAAAGCTTTGCTCTGCTTTATGCCTTACAGAGCAGTCTAAGGATTCTCTGGCTTTATCTCTCTATCTTTTGGAAGCCTTTTCTCTCACCACCCCTTCCAGCTCCAAATGTTCTTTTCTTGTTATTCCTTATCTTTTCCTCCTTTTTCTCCTGTGGATTCTATACAGTTACAATCTCCACCAGTGAAGTAAAAAGTCTATAATGTCATTGTAGACCTCCTTGCGATGGAGAGTGGCCAACATTAGCCACTGTCCCAGTGAGGTTTACTGGCTCAGTGAAACAAGATCATACAGACCTCGTCCTTCCAAGCTTTCTTTTCCCACAGAAGTAGCTGGTCCCCAGAAGAACCATGTAAACCTGGAGAATATAACATCTGGAAGCTATATGCACATTGCTGTTTTAATTCATACACCAATTAATGACATTCAAAATTAAAAAACCCTCTAGGAGTACCTGCCTCAATTCCTGAGTATGTGCAGTCACTGTGCAAGGACTGTGTTTCTGTGCTTTCCTAGAGAAGTTAATGAAAAGCTTTCGGAAATATCAATAAAATGGAGGTGTTTTTCTCTTTCAAGACAGATCATTTGCGTTTTTCTGACTTTTATTTAAGGATGGGGAGTCAAGTCTCTTAAACAGCTTCCTTCCTCACGAATAAAACATTTGCATGGTTTTTCCTCATGCAGATCTTTGTAAATAAAGATGTATGCAGCATATACCACACTTTTAAAATCTTTTGTTGGCTTGCACATTTCTTCATTTTTAAGATCTTTAATTAATTCTTTTCACTATTCAAGGTCACTGAGACCTTTTTAACTTGTAGCTGAACAGGCAAGTGATCTGCATAAAGAAAACCTCAAGGCTCAAAAAATAGAAAAGCTAAAAGCAACCCCACTCTTACTTGCTGATTACAACAG
Source organism: Aramus guarauna (assembly GCA_013400195.1). NCBI lineage: Eukaryota > Metazoa > Chordata > Aves > Gruiformes > Aramidae > Aramus > Aramus guarauna. The sequence goes on from VXBL01003811.1 coordinate 521,518, forward strand.
CCACGCAGAAGGTTTGGACCGCTGTGCAGGGGCAGTCCAAACCAGCAGGATTCTGTTGCCTAAGCACAAGCACACTGTGTCACCAGAAATGCCGTGGAGTAGCTGTGACAGCCATACAGGGTTGGCAGCACTAGCAAAGGTCCTATGGGAAACTTGTGTTCTTCTGGATCAGCAGTGAGAGGCCAGGAGGGATCCCTAGGGCATCTTGAATGTCCCTAAACACCTGTGTTTTGGCAACGGAATCAGTACTGAAATGCAGCACTCCCGTTCCAGGAGGCATGATTCTGATTAAACTTACACTGATGCCACTCCTGATAGAGTTAATGAGATAAGGACCAGCTTTTCAGCTCCACAGACCGAAAAGAATTACTCTGAAAAGTGAGAAGGTAAACGATGTTAATGTCTCACCAGATTTTGAAATATATAAATCAACTTCCTTTCTTCTTTGAAATCATTATACTTTACAAAAAGCATTTCATAATCTTATTCTAATTTCTATTTTTTTTGTTTCTAAAATATTAAGACACTCTTCCTGTGTTTTTCAGCTTCCCTCTATAATTATAAAGACTTGGAAACCCTTTTTTTTTCACTGTTGATTTTCTAGGCCATACTCGATTTTAGGAGAGAGAAGTTTAAAAAAGAAAAATTGAAAAACTTACAATATGAAACATTAAAAAACCCTCACAAGTCTTTGCGACACTGGAGCTACTAGTGCTATACTGATTCAATAAGACTTTGTGTAACTTAAGACAGAAGAACTGGATGTGTTAGAATATGTTTTTCTGGAAATCTTGCATGTTTTATGGAAGCTTTAGCAAAAACTTTATGGTCTTTATACACTCCAGGTTTTATTGCCTATTAGTAAAGTGCAAATTAGTGACTCTAGAGGAATGAAAGTAGGTCTAATTAAGCATCACTTCTGAGTCTGATTTGATTATTTCAAGAAGGTACACAATAATTTGGAAAAGTCTTGGGTTGGTAGCATCCACTTTTGGCTTTGAATTTACTAGCTCTGTGTACAAAGGATATTTATGAAGCTGGTAAGTCAGAAAAACATAAACTTTCGTTCTAAAAAGCTGAAAGAGTATTTGTTTTTCAATAAGGAAAAATTAAAACAGTTAATAATTATTGTTAGTTACTAAAACCTTCATCACTCGCTCTCCTTTCTTGTCTCATTTCAATTAACTGAAAGAGGTGGAGTAAATGAACAGGCATTAACTTGTGTACCTTTGTGGCAATAAAAGGTATTTTCTAGATGCAGCTAATCTAGCTCTCAAAAGGAGTCGTTTTGTGTTTTAAGCTTGAGAATCCTTGTGGTTTGATTAGATTTTGGATTAGTGCCTTCTGGAGGACAGGGAGAGCAATCAGAATTAGTAACACTGAAAACCTAAATGATTTACAGGCTTTAGGGAAACTGCAGAGGGTTAGGCAATGAGGCCCAGTAACTCCTTCACTTTATAACTTCTGCCTTGCCACCAGTGCTTGTAGCAAGAAACCATTTTTCAGGCAGGTGGCTTGTGGCTCTGACAAAGAAGGGTCACTGAATGGTAATCTAATCTCTGAAAGAGTGTTTTCAGTTGCAGGGATTAAAAAACCTCTCTGTGAAAATTAAATAGGAACCAAAAAAACCTCTTAAAAACTAATCATAAGACTAAATAATGAGCAGAATCTATCTTCTGTTAAAATGCCATGTGAAACTGCACTGGAAACAGCGATAACACAGTTTAAAATATAACTTTCATTAAAATTAATTTCTTAGGTTGCCAACCTGCCTTATTAGATACTGCCTACCTCCAAGATGAGATAAAGTTATCAGAGTTGCCTTACTTTTCAGTGTACTTCTCTCAGTTTTTCTATTGCAGAATATATTTTTCCTTTTGATCATGCTCCATTCCATGATTGGCTTGGGAAAACTGCAAAGAGGAGTCTTGCTTGGTGTAGAGTGTGGGATTTCACAAACACAGTATGTTGGGAAAGCTAGTAGCATTGCCATCTTATTGCTCTTGCCACCACTGAATCACATGTCTCACCACTATAAAAAAGTTAAATCATCATATCTGCATGGTCTTCCTCACTCTTCACACATGGTTCACTTGCCTTCAGCATAGACAGAGGCTTAGGCGTATGGGTCTAAAGATAACATCTGAGAAAAGGTTAAAGGTAGGGGAGACCCTGCTTAGCATGCTATTTTAAAGTTCCATTGCTCACATTTTTTCAGGGTATTATGTCACCATGCTGTTACATCTCTGATTTATTTTACACACACTTCATGTAACATGGTGCAGCACAGTTGTAAGAGGAGAAAAAATGTTACTGACTATGACTTGGCTATAGCAGACAAGCCTAACTGGTGCCATATAATTGTGAAAACAGTGATACTCTGTTGGCTGGAAGAGGAGTAGGTTCAGTGTCGATGTATGCCTTTTCCCTGATTTTCATTTAGTTCTGCTTGGAATTGATATTTTGTTGCAGTCAGGTAGAAACTTGGTCTGTTTCTCAAAGTTGAAGCTTTAGGCTTTCCACATGTAATTACCAATAAAGTCTTTAACACTGATTAAGGCACATAATTAAAGCAGAAATCTGTGAGAGTGGTAGTTGGTAAGGCAGTCAGCTCAGTTAAAGTGAAAAGCCTGGAAATGTCTGGAAGCATGCTTTAGTTGTCCTGATTTTTTTCTTTTCCCTGCAAATATCATTTTTTAAAGCTGCTTTCATTCAAAATTCAAGTTAAGGTATCCAACCAACACCATGGTGCAGAGTTAAGCCAGTCCAGCAGCTCTAGTCACCCATCACAGCTCCCTTCTCTGCAGAACAAGAATCTGGGTCCCAGCTGCAAGGTAACTGCATCAAAATTTTCTAAGAAAGGTCTCATTTCCTTCCTGGCTTTTCTTGAGGCAATGCCCAACTTCTTGGTCAGGAATAGCACTGTCATCTTCTGAGGAAAAAAATCCTGTGGGACAGTGTAGTTCATTCCCCGCCAACTGCAAATGACTACTATTCTTTATGGAAATATACATATTTTTTATATTTGGGTATTTTCTGGCACTTTGCAGGTGCTTTCCAAGAAAATTCAGGTACTTCATGTGAGTTATTAGATATTTAAGGGCACAGATCCCTCTCACAGTCACTCCCTGGACTTTTTGTGAAACATATAAAACACTGTTAAATGTTTCAGCAGGATGTTCCTTGAAGGATTGTCTGGACTCTTTATCCTCTTGTCTCTTCAGGTTTATGTGATTTAATTTGGGCTGACAGCCCTGTGCTGCCTAACGTGCCACAGCTCCTGCCGTGCTGATGGTGCATCACTGTGTAGGTGCCTCAGATTGGGAAGGTGGAGATTCAACATGCGGCAAGAGGATATTTTGGTCCCTTATGAAGGGGAAATGACTGCCAGGGAGCAGTAAGAACAGGGCTGCTCCCCACGGGAGGGCAGACAGCAGTGACCTGGGGGCCGGCAGGGCCTGTCCCTCCTGAGTGAGGGAGCAGGACAGACCTGGAGGCGATGACCACATCTGACCAGGTGTCCAGACCATAAGGCAATATCATGGTGATGAGGCAGGTCTGGGGTCAAGCTGGGAAGTCAATCCAGAGATCAGGGCCAGGATCATGTCCAGAGACTGATGGGCGAGGCCCTGGGGATGGGGATGAGCTGGGATGTGGGCCTGTGCGTGGGCATGGCTGGGCCCATGGCTGGGCAGGGCTGTGGGGAGCTGGAGACCGGCCCTGCTGCGGTGTGGCTGGGGCAGGGGCTGAGATGGGGGCTGGGCCCTGGGCAGGTGGGGGTAGGCCCAGAGGGCTGGGCAGGGTCAACCAGGGCTAACAGTGCCCTCAGGGCCTGGATGGTTACAGGCCTTTGCTTTTTAATGCAGTGTATGGAATGCATTTTTAAAGTATTTTCCTTTTCCTTTTTCATGAATGTCTCTCATGGAAACAAAAATGGGAAAACTTTGAAATTGTAGACCTGTCCTACAAGCTCTCTCCTTTATAATTCTGCTCTTACTATGGAACCTACAAACTCTTTTGTATTCAATTTTGTTCTTGAAAGAAATAGTTGGGGACTGTTCTCCAAATGCTAAAGCTGCAGCAGAAAAAAATGATGCTTTGTTGAGAAAGAGACAAAGAATCAAATGAAATAGAACCTAAAAATATTTTTCCTATCTTTTAGTTAGACCAATCTTGCATGTAACTCTTAAGAATCTATCCTTTGTTTTTAAAATAATGCTTTTGCTTTAAATAAAATTACCTTCTAGTATGTTCAGAAAATTCAAGATCATTTACATCCTGTTTTACATCATCTTCTAATGCTGTAAGATGAGAATAAAATAGTGTCTGGCATTACTGCTACACAGAGGTCTATCTAAAAGCCTCTGCATTTGTTCTCATACAATAGTAATTGTAAAAGGATATCTCTGCCCATGGCTGGGAAGTTCTGAAAGATTAAGCAGTCTTCAGCTAGCAGAATGCAAAGCCCAATTTTCTTCCTTCTCAAGGCCTCCTGCACTGTACACTTACTACAAAATCCAACTTGCAATGATGTTGTTTTGTAAAAGTATAATGAAAGGATTCGGAATAGCCCTTTTAAGTCAATTGCTTTGCATGATTTACTGTAGTTTGTTGGAAGGCACTTCTCATTATACTGTGTTTTATCATAGCTATTAACATTATCAGTCGGTACTTGATATAAAGATTACTCTTTTTAATGAGCATGATGAAAGACCTGTTTGTGTCTCTCCTATCAAGCACACTGGAGATCTCTTGCAAACTAATTACCTTTATGAGAGCAGCTTGCAAATACAAAGCACTCTAAAAACCTAAGCTCATCTTTCTCGCTTTGTATGGAAACACACTCAAACCTTAGCCTTAAATGAACTATGCTTTAATTTATACCTAAATATATACCAAGAATAACTTCTCCAGCTCCGCTGCAACTTTGTACCATCCTAGGGATATTCCCAAACAGATGTAATTGAAAGGTTGAAGGCTTTGTTTGTTAACTCAGCAACGTCAATATACTAGTGAGTCATCTGGCGACTGTTATAGATCTAAAATTACACATAACTAGGGCTACTTTTGTTCCTTATCCCGATCCCATACTACTATGATCTGATGGATTCTAATTTAAAGGAAGAGTAGTTTTAGACCAGAAATGTCATGATGGCATTTAGCCAAGACCCTTCTTATGTGAGGCAAAATGTACAATGAACAGCTGACATTATTTTTCTCTGAAGTAATTCCAAAGCAATTTAACACAAGGCTGTAAGCATAAATTATGATAAAGTAACATCATTGTCCGTGTTTAAAAACCCTTGTATCAAATCAAAGCTTGTAGCTTTTCAGGGGTTTTGGATTTACAAAATAAACTGCAAAGGAAATAAATCAATATCTGGCCTAAAGTTAATTAACTGATGGTAAGTTTGCACTCTGAGCTATGCTCACTCTAAGAGTTGTGGCTTCTTTTCTCAGGAATTGCATGTCTTTATCTCAGGCTACCTGTAGCAGATACTGCAGAGCAATAACTTCAAAAATAAAATAACACAAAAAGATTTTAAAGATCATGAGGCCAAACATGTAGCAACAGCAGAAAGAAGGACTAGAAAAGGCACGTGAGTGAAGTAATGGTGTTAATGTGAATTAGTAGCCTGACTGTTTAAATTGTGTGATAGGACTTGCTTAAAAAGTAGTGTACTCTTCAAACCATAGCAAATTATTCCATTAATAGACCAGATACTGGCAGTATTCATCAAGGTATTATTTAATCCCTTTAGGGGAGGACAAAAATATGGCTTTTGTACAGTAATACAAAAACATTATTCCTTGTGTAGGAGTGTAGCATTAATGGCAACAGGTGAACTGATACAAGAGGTAGCTAAAAGGGCAGTTCATATGGTTGTCAAGGGGAGAATCTGTGGGAGCAGGCAGGAAGGCAGAGCTGGGAGGCCTTACTGGCTTTTAGTAAGTTCTTGATCAGATTAGGTAGTGAAGGGGAAGGCAATGAAGGGCCTGAGGAGGCAAGTTTGACAGGCAGAATGAGCAGCTATGACGATGATTTTGGCAGAAAGTGCATGTGCACTTGTGCGTTCAAGAAGAGAAAAGGCTGTGATGGGGGAGAGGTGAGGGAAGAGAGAAAAGTGGTTTGGGCAGTGGAACAAGGTCTTGGAAATAGCTTGAGAGGAGAGTGGAGAAGAGCTGGATGTGTGGGGTGATGGAGAAAGCAGTCACAGATGATAGATTTTTTTTCTAATTCAGTAGGATAGAAGGGCAGTAATATTTCTAGCAGTGACAGAAAGGTGGGAATGCAATGTGGGCCAGGATCTTGGCCACGATATATTTAGGACAAACTCTTCAGGAGAAAGCATCAGAAATACAGTGATGTAGGAAATGATGAAGGGAGGAAGCCTGAGTTAAAAAAAATTTCAGGGCTAAGGTTGACCTTGTCTGCTCTTGCATCTGTTTTTGCTTTAATTCCAAGCAGGTAAGAAAGTAATGTATTTTTCCATATTAGATCATAAAATCACTGCCTTCTCCCTCATTAGCTTCAGGAAGGAGAGAGACACAGAATGAGCAGTTTTGTGACAAAGGCACTTGCGCTGTTACCGTTCAATCAGTAGGCTTAGTATACCTGTCCAGTGTGTCCTGCACTGCACATTTTCACATTTTATGTTCAGTCAGGCAGGATTTCATTCTCATTTTCACATTTTGGACCATGCTTCAAGTCTGCACAGATGCACAACATGCTCCACCGTAAGAATTTTCTTCTTACCATCAACTAACAGCACACATGGCAGTTCTCATAGCTTGTGTCAAAGCAAGTCAGAACTCATTACAAATTAAAGGATGGCTATCTACTGTTTTCTTTAGGCACTCAATTAAAGGCAGGTGTCTGGCCCCTCATCAGTTGTAGGTGGTCTTTTCCTCTTGGGTTGTTTTTCTTTTCTTGGTGGTGTCTCAAGTGCTTTCTTCACTTTTGAATTCTGTAAAACAACCCATGATCATTTTGTAATATTCTCTCTAGTGCAAAAGTTTCCAAGTAACAGTCAGGACTTGGTAAGTAATTTTTTGTACTTCTTCTCCTACATACACATTTATCCTAGATTCCTAATGGTGGTTAGCAATCTCGAAAGAAATGGAATAACAGATGCGCAAGTGTAGATGGCAGACATGCCGATTTTCCATTGATGAGTTCAGAGGACACTGTAAATTATGCCTGCTGCCAGAAGACCCTAGAAATGGAACAGTCAATCAGAGGATTCCTGCTTTGTTTATCCTACAATTTTGGGACTTGAAATTTAACGCCCGTCTCGGTCTCTTTCTCTCAACAGAAAAGCTGAGAAGGCACCACATGTTTGGATTTAGCTGCTTTTGGATGTAATTGCACAAAATTCACATTGACTCTGGGATCTTTGCCAGGGTACATGCTGACAGAAGACAGCATAGACCTTGGTTTGATAATGAACCTTTCTTCAGTCATCAGTATTTTACATTAAATAGTATAATCATAGAGTAACACTGTTATCCTGAGGGTCACGAACTGCACAGATCCAAGCTTGGCCTTTGCTTAGTGCAAAAAGATCAGAAAATGGTCACAAGACTATGTGACTAGGATCATTTGCTGTAAGGACAAATTCATTTAAAATGGAGTGTTTGCCAATACCAGTTTACTAGATAAAGCTCCATCCCTCCTTTGGAACAACACTATTCTTCAAGAAACAGCCATTCACTTACAGTCGAGCCACATCGCACTTACCTTAAATAAAACTCCCAAACACCTGCTCTAGCAGCCTACTGCTTATTTTAAGCAGTGGTGCAGAAGTAAGTTTCATCCAGTCTTTATACAGCTGTGCCTTTCAGGAAACGGTGCATGGAGCTGTTTCCCTAAGTTTGCCCGCTGCCTGTGCGTGCCAAGATCACGGGCCCTTCATGCTCTGGAATTAAAGAGCTCACTCCTCCAAAGCTTCCTTGGCACACAGCTAACTGAAAGAAGGTGGGCAGGGAAGGAGTAGGGGGGTAGGGAAAGGAGAGAAAAGAGTCTGGCTGTGTGTCAGGGTGTTTCCAGATGGCAGGCAGGCCAGCTGGGGCAATAGCTAAAACCAGGCTGCCTGACACCCAGAAGTCCAGGACAAATGGCTGCTGCTTGTGCACAGTACACCCAGAATACATTAGATTTGTCATGCATGTGCAGGCCATCTGTGAAGCAAATGCTCAGTACTGCCAGTGAGCTGAGATGGAAATACGAGGGCCCCTGCAGAGCACAACTGTCACTGGAAAGCGGCTCCCTCCTGAACTGGGTGAGGAAGGACTCCATCCCTCTGTGGTGGCCATACTGTGTTTCAGCATTAGACTGCCGGGATTAAAGGTTTTTTCAGTGACAGCATCACCACGAGAATATTACACACCGCCATGGAGTGAGATGGATGTTAAATTGTGCCCACAAAATACATCTGTTTTTAAAAGTGGGCAACTGCATATGCCAACAACTCATTTGGGCAAACTAAAGTAACCATTTACTTTTGCCCTTCTTTATACAGTGCCAGCTGCTGGCAGTGAAATATCAACCTTTCTTGCCCTCCCTTCATTACGTGGCACTGTTGGAGCATAAGAAAAGTGCACTCAGTAGTCTTAAACTTTTAAGTGATGACTTTTTTGGGGGATAATATCTGTATAGTCTGAGCAAACCACTGCGCTGCCATCTCTTTTTTTCTCTCTTTGCATGGCATTGCACAGATATATTATTACTTTCCCTTTTTTACCTTGGGTTTATAGACAGAAAAACAGGACATTTTTTTAGGTAGGATTTTTCCTACCTCACAAGGACATAATGAGTATAAATGTAAAAACTGGTCTGTGCATACCTCAGAGAAAAATGTGTCTTAGCAAAAGAATTTGTGCATTCTTTTAGAATCATAGTACCTTTCCAGAATCCAGTCAGGAAAATTTTTGAAGGGACAAAATGGTCACGGAAATATACTGGAAATTATACAACTATTAGCTGCTTGTCTCTTAAAATCTTTCCCTTGTTAAGATCCTCTTTGAATTGTCCTGAATCCATCACTGGTGGCAGAGTGGCATCTGAACCTTTCTATAATTCTTACAAAAATTTTCTACCTCTTTAATTCAAATTAGCCTCTTCAGTTGTGTTTTAGGTTTTTCACGACATGTAAATGCTGCATCATGATGCAAAGAGGCATGATACAAAGGTCTTGTCCTTTCTACTCAGCTTGTTACATCAGTACAATATGACCTTATCTTGACATCAGAAATGCAAAGATGGAAATGATTCTGTAGTTGTGATAACACAGTTTTATCCTGTTAAACAATTGCAAAAAATGCCTTGCAGGTTGCCTTAAGGAAACACTTGTTTTTCTTCCCATGTATAGAACCTAAATGAGTATAACATATATATGGAAAATGCAGATCCCATGGAGATCTTGACAATTGCCCTCTGGTACTACATTCCTGTGGTTTCTCTCTGCTTGAAATACCCCACTACCACTTACTTTGTCTTTTCATGATTTTCTGCAATTTAATTATTTTCTAATTTATTTTTTTCCTAAAAGAATCTTCAAGCATATGCCTGACTTGCTAATTGTAAAGATATGTGCTATAGGCAATATGTAATAAATAGTCTCTCAGACAAAAATGTATCAGAGTTCTTTCTGTCTCTGTTATGTATTCATGACAAATATTCCATCTCATCTTAACAAGGTAGCAATGAGGGAATCAGTCGCAGAACACCACCACAAGATGAGACAAAAGTGACTCTTTTTATGTGGTCTTTCATTAGTAATCTTTGTAACACAGGTATGATACCCACAATGAAATGCAGACATCCCTCAGGTTACTGAAAATGTTTTAAGTAGGAACAAAAGTAGGAACCAGGTAAACAGAGACTATTTATACTCTGCTGGAGACAAGTAATAAAGGTGTAATGGACAGCTATAGACAGGCAATGATATAGTGACTAATTAAAAGAAATAGGAAAAGCCAGCTGGAAAGTTTTCTTCATTATTCGTTCTATGAAAAATAAGTAGGGAAAACACTGTGTTAACTGGAAAAAATGCAGATCTTGAAGGTGTCTGATATCCTTCCTGTTATGTTAAAAGAAATGGGGATCTGGAAGCAAGCAAGAAGAAAAAAAAAAAAAACAAACCAAATAAATAATCAGGTTGTTTACAAGGAAGATCATAGCAGCTGGATGAGCAGCAGGAATGGAATGGGACAGGACGGGACAGTCTGACCTGAGCCCGCACTCCACACACGCACAGCCTCCTCGCAGGAGTGACAGTATCCCCAGCCAATAACCTCTTAGACAAAAATATAACTGCAGCACTCCTCCCACGGACTGGTGAGTAATGCTAAACACGGGGCCAGGCAGCTTCTGAGACTGGATTAACTGTCTTGTGGGTTTCCTTTTCTGCTTTCCCTTTTGTTTTCAGTTTTCCTACTTCTGATTGTGTAGTTAGATCCTTCCCATGCAATCCTCTACTTGCTGGTTCCTAAATCAGCTGCTGTTGAGCCAGATGTCCCAGCACAAGAGCACGTCGAACCTGTGACCACAGCTGGGACTGCACCTCCTGGAGGGGTATGGGAGCCCGCAAGTGCGCTGCTTGTAGCGTTGTTGCAACAGCCTTGTGAGCAGCCTGAAAATCTTTCAGGGGTTTTGTCTACTCCAAAGAAAAGATGCAGAGTAATTTCTTTCACTCACTTTGTATCCATTTCCCCTTGACTTTTTCTCTCTCATTTTCCTATGTTATATCTCTTCCTTTTCCCTTTCTCTTCCCAGTAACTCTTTGCTTGTTCTGTGCTCACTGTAGTGCTGCTAGCCCTCTTTGTGCTTTCCTCTCTTCCCCTCACTGTACTGTTTCCCACTTTCTCTTTTTACCTCCCATTTGCTTTATTCACTCACCTCTGCTGCAATTCTTCCTGTTTGCNCCTGGTAATAGCTCCATTTATTTTCAAATTCACCTTTCCTGGATACACAAAGCAAAATATCAGCAAAACCACTTGCATGCTACATTAAAGAGTCAAAGGACTTCAAACAGCTGAAACTCTGTTCTTCTGAGAAGGCCCTGGCTCACATCAGCCCTGCGATAAGTACTGATGAGACAAAAGTGATGGACAGTTGGGCACAGTGGCCTCCATCACTGCAGTCCAATCTGCCCTGCCATGTACATTATCCTTCTCTGCTGCTGGCTGTCATGTGGTGCTGGGGTGCTCAAAGCCCACCAACAGTGGGAACACGCACTGGCGGAGGGAGCGTGGCAAAGCCACACATGGCACCGGGCTAGTTCAGTGCTCAGATACTCAGCAGCTGCGTCAGGGAGGCAAAAGTTCAAAGAAGGGCAGCATCTACAATCAAAAACATGTTTTGGGCCTGAGGAGTAGAGGAGTTAAAAATAGGAACATGTGGGCCTAATTATAGAACAAAGGAAAAAGGAGCTAGAAAAAGGAACAATTTGGGGAAATTAAGAACAGTTGATCAAGCAGAGTATTGCAAACAATGTCAGATACTACTCGTGCTTTCCTTACAGAAGAGATTTGAATCATGTAACAGATGACCCACACTCTGCATGGGAATAAAATGCACGGGGTGCTAAAAACATGAGACGTGCACTTGACGAGGTGAACCTTGCATAGAAAGAATAGGAGTTAACTTTGTCCTTGTGGAAGATGCGCAGGCACAAAGGCTGTAACAGCCTTCAAAGCCCACAAATACAAAACCTGCTGGCAGAGACCTGCCTGAACTTTGAGCAAGCTAGTTCCTGCCCTCTTTCTCAGGTCCTCACAACCTAGCTCCCCGTAAGCTGTAGAGATGGTTTCTCCTTAATGGGTTAATGAAATATATCTTTGAGCAGTAATAAGACTTTAAAGAGTGTCAGTTTCAACTGTACTGGCTTTTTTGGAATATGATGGTGTATCTGGTATATCTGTACATGTACAACTGTTTCTAGACATTAAACCTCTAATGGATACAATAAAAAATTGGTGGCAGTTGTACTACAATTTGAAAATGCAGTTGCCTCATGGTGGCAGACTGCAGCCAAACTTCCTTTTGACTTGGGCCTAAATCCTGCATTAGGGCTTAAATTTCTTGACCCAATTATATTTGCCCATTCTGAATGGCTTCCATGCTTGTACAGATGGTAGAAGATTGTCTCAGCTCTAAGGCCTATCAGAGTGAAGTAGTGGCTAAAGCAAACATGGACATTACTGGATCAGTGTATTAGACTGCTACTTTTCTTTCTTCTTGCTCTGATTCCAGAAGGGTATATTTAAATGTTTATCTCTCTCTATGCACTGCTCCAGTGCTCCAGCTGGACTTTTGATTTCACACTTGCCAGTACCACCTAACAGTAAGTGCAAAGACTTCCTGCTAATGTCTTACTTTACAGTGATGAAACACCATTATAAAACATTGTCTTTTTGTTCCAGCATTTATTGTACAAGCTTTTGTATACTGAATCTAGATTAAGACAAGGATCTTATGCAGATATATGGTTTTTTCCATTAAAGTCTTCCCAGAAAAAATCAGAGACATGCTATGATATTAACATGGTAAAGTCAGATTCATCATGAATCTTCAGAGAGCACAGAAAGCCTTCGTGGCAGAAATCTAACTGTATCTCTAACTAACACAGAAGCAGTAAAAATTTGGGTGATCAGTTTTGGTGATCGACATTGGTGATTAAATAGGAAAAAGTAATGTATTTCCTCTCCCAGCACACTTTATTAGTGTAAGTACTCTCCCCTCAGAACAAGAAGAAATGTCAGCCAATCTTGAGATCTTGCATACCTAATCAAACTCTGTCCCATACAGAAGAAATACAGAAATTAATGCAGCACTACACTTATTACCCAATCATGCAACGTCTTGTATTTTTTTCCTCATAATTGTTCTTGGACACAGAGATACTCTAATTAAATGCTGATAATTGAATAGTCATTTTATCATTGAAGCCTTCTGCTGTGCTTTTCTATGCCCCTAGAGCTGCTCAAATACAGCAGAAATCAGTACTTTTAAGTAATCTGAAGAGTCTATTTTGGATCACTTTTCCTTGGAAGACACAGCAAAGGAAAAAATTCAAATTTTTAAAAAGGACTCTGACTCAGAAATCACAGAAATTGTAAAAGCCACTGAAACCTATTGCAGGAAACTGCAATGAAGATTTTTTTTTTTTTTTTTAAATTCACTAACATTTCTCATTTCTGTTTATGTCTGGCCAGTTTTGTTTGGACAGGGTATGTTTGGACAACACATCTGACTGTATATGTTTACAAGTCTGTGAATTACTAATGGATAATAAAGCCTTGGACTCCACTCACTTTCCTACACATGGGTACCTGGTACCAGAGGGTGTCCTTCACAGCATCCTGTTGTGCTCAAGGACAGAGGTCTCCTGCAAACCCTGTATGGCATTTGCCTCCCCAATGCTGTACAGCATCTCAAATGGCACTGGGTGACTGAATCAAGCCCCTGAAGTAAATATACTAGATAGCTAAAAATATATCTGTTTTCAACAAATAACTTCCATTTTGGGATGGTTCAGGCACTAGATATATGCTTGTATCAATTTTCCAAATAGCAGTGCACTTACACTCTGAGTTTGAGATAAATCTTATTATGTGAAATTATAAATCTGAAACCATTTGTGTGTGTGTGTGTGTGTGTGTGTGTGTGTAATCCTCCAAGAAGAGAAAGGTATTACAGTTTCTGTATTTTTACTTTTCATTTCACTCCTGAATGCCTCCAGCAAAATAACAGTATTCCATGATAAATACCAGGATAATTCTAAATATACAGTGTCTAAACCCATGCAGCATTTTTCTGAGAGTTTATACCTTAGCTGAATTATTACACTGTGTCATCTGTATGGTATTCTTGACATCTAGAAAGGGTGGAAGATGAATTAAAAATATATATTTGAACTAATTGCACTACGATCAACTTTCCTCTAAACACAGATGTTCCTTATTTGCTCCAAATAATAAACAAGGATATGAGAAAACATTCTTTTGGGTCCAGATAATCTCCATGGCCAGTCTGGCTTCCTTTTACACCCATCTGTATCTCGTATGGGCAATGCCACCCATGCCTTTAAGAAAGTAGCCATCTCCACCGAGATGAATCCATGGAGAACTCTAGCATCTTTATGCTACAGAAATTATTTCTAGTTACCAAAAAAAAGCAAAACAGTTTTTGAGTACAGCATATAAGTTGTCTCTTATGGACATTAGAGAATGGTAAAAAACAGGTTGAAAATAGCATTTGCTAATTTCCAAAGGAATATTTGAAATACACTTTCCTCTGATAATAATAAATGCCTCCCTGACGTATTACTGAAATGACAATTTCTTTCCATTTTAAAGCAAAGAAAGTTTCCAAAAATATTTTCTCACTTAACCCCAATATGCTGCTAAGACACAAAGTTTAAACACTTCTTTTCTGCAGCTTCTAGAGTTTTATTTCTTGTTATTTATGTAGGGCTGTTTTGCAAAGCTTGATCTCCAGTGCCTAAATGTGGAAAGGCTGATAATTTACACTGGAAGTAGCATTTGGGGGACTTGTATATCTGGAGAGCTGGTTTAAAAAGAAATTGTAAAAATGCACTAAAGAGGAAAATTAACTGCCAAAATTAGACTGGCACACTTAAGGATTTTAAATGCCAAGCTTACTGCATAATGGATTGATTAGCTATGTCTAAATTCATTACGGAAATGCAGTTAATGCTTGTGCTCTTCAAAACTATGCAAAGATAAAAAAACATTTGAAAGCATAGACTAAAGCTTTAGGGGTTTCTTTTAAAATATATAGTGTGTTCAGTGTTATAAAGTACTGGACATGTTCAGACAACACTTTTCTAGGAGGGTGGCTGAATATTCTCTTCAGTGTGACCTCAGGGCACGGTTCTTGGTTTAAGCTTAACTCTTCCCCAGCGGCTGTGGAGCTCAACTTTGCTTCAGTGGGAACATATTCACTAGCAAGCTGGGAATTTTCTTTCCTTGTTCCTCTAGCAGATTTTTGAATTTCAGTTCAATCCTTGATAACAAGGTTTCCAAGTACCACAAGGAAGTTTGATGTACAAACACTTCAGCCAAAATGCTGCTTCAGTTACTGCTTTGGTAGGCTGGATGGGAACTTACAGTGAAGGAACAAAACCTCAAGACCCCAGCCTGAATTCAGCAACTCAAAGAGCTGTAGGAGCTTAAAGGCCTTCTGCTTCCCCAAATATCTACCTATCATCTCTATCTGAAAATCCACCTTTACCACTGCCGAAAACAAATATCCTGGACTGTGACTTGGGCATGTGTAGATATGTGCAGATAAGAGTAGAGTCATGTATTTCTTCTCTGCTGACTCTGCAACAGTGAAGGACCTATGCAAGGAGTCCATGGGCAGCTGAGAGCAGACTGGCTGTCCCAAACAGCAGGGCAGCACTGTGTGCCCCAGTCTTGCAGTGAGGATTCCCAGATTCTTCCTGGATGGTTCTCACACTGTCAGCTCTCACAGGCAGTATTTCAGGCATGGAGAGAGTTCATAGAATATCCTGAGTTGGAAGGGACCCATAAGGATCATTGAGTCCAACTCCTGGCTCCACACAGGACCAGCCGAATCAGAGCATATGACTGAGAGTGTTATCCAGATGCTTCCTGAACTCAGTCAAGCTCAGTATTGTGACCACTTCCCTGGGGAGCCTGTTCCAGTGCCTGACCACCCTCTCAGTGAAGAACCTTTTCCTGATATCCAACCTAAACCTCCCCTGTCACAGCTTCATGCCCTTCCCTCAGGTTCTGTCACTGGTCACCGGAGGGAGGAGATCAGCACCTGCCCCTTTGGTCCCCCTCGTGAGGAAGTTGTAGGCCGCGATGAGGTCTCCCCTCAGTCTCCTCTTNCGGTGATTGCCCAGTACTCCAATCTGTCCAGATCTCTCTGGAAGGCCTCTCCACCTCAACAGAATCAACAGCTTCTCCCAATTTGATGTCATCTGCAAACTTGCTCACAACACCTTCTAGTCCTACATCCAAGTCATTTAAAAAGAACTGGCCCTAAAACGGAGCCCTGGGGAGCCCCACCAGTGACTGGCCACCAGCCTGATGTAACTCCATTTACCATAACTCTTTGGGCCCGACCCGTCAGCCAGCTGCTCACCCATTGTGCTATGTTTTTGTCAAACTATGCTGGACATTTTGTCCAGAAGGACACTGTGAGAGACAGTATCGAAAGCTTTATGTGCACGTGCACATGCTAAAGGCCAGCTTATCCAGTTTTACCCAGATTGTCCATTTGGTCTTTAATCACAAAATTTCATGCATAAAAGTGCTTATGGGAGAAAATTCAGAACATACAGATTCTACTTTCCACTATACTGTGTGTGGGTCTGTTCCTGGCTCTGTTGCAAAACAATTCTTTGAGTTAAAGGGGGCAGTAACAGAAATTCCATGCTTGCACATGCTGGAGTTTCATTTCAGTGACATCATTTATCCTTTTGACTTTGCCAAAGGGAAGAAGTTCCTATTATAGGATTCAAAAACAGCATCTAGAATGAAATTGGTTAGAAAGATGTCAGATTTCAAAAGGACGTGCCATACATGGACCCTTACTCTACTCACTTGGGTTCATTACTTGAGATTTGTATTTGTAATCAAAACTTTCTTAGTTAATGAATTGCAACCTTGAAAAGCACTTAGAAAATGAAAACACATTCCAGACATTAAAAAAAGACAATGTTAAAAAAGCTCATATTATTTTTTGGAAAGGCATAAAGAGAATTTAGGGAGATTTCATGCAGATTCAATAGTGAAAAGGCATGCCAGATAAAAAAAAACAAAACCAAACCAAAACAAAAAACCAAAACCTGAATCGTGCTAACTCTCTAGAAGACAAAAGGACAAACACACTTTATCTATGTCAACTTATAGAAATCCTATAACTCCATAGAAGTGTTCTTGTAACTTAATACATGCTGTAGCCTATTTTTAGTCCCTGGAATATGCTTTCTAATATTGATTTTTGTTTTTCATCTTGCTATGTAAAACCTAAATAAAAACTGTAAAAAAGACAGTGAATCAAGCACACAAACACAGGTGACTATGGCTTGGAAAACCCTGCAATTAACTGTGTGAATAATATAGAAAACAATTGAGCTAATTTAGGAATGAAGTAAAGGGGATATCCAACAGAGGTGAATTCTATTCCTGTTTCAAGCGTTGGCTGTAGATACTACAAATGAAAGAAACAAAAATTGGAGTGTGAGAATGTCTCTTTACCAGCACCTTTTCTTCTGAGCTGGTATTACATTTCTCTCTGATTGTTTCACTTATGGTTTTGTACCCTATTGTGCTCACTTGCACCCACTTAGACAGCTTGCTTATGGGCATTTGACAGCAATAAGAGCAAGTGAGCTGACCGGAGAGCGAAAAGGAAAGCTGGTCAGAAAGTAGCAGATGGCACATTTCTGCTTGGTGCTGGTATCCCTGCAAGGCTCATTTAAATACCAACTTGGAAACAAGGAATCCCATATGATATTCAGTTGTCTCTAAATGTTACCAAAAAAGTTATTACTTTAAAGGAACTGTATTAGAAAAATGAATCTCATGAAACCAGTCCATTATAAAATGTAGTAGAGGACAGGAAAGGGGTAAATTTGCTTGATTTAGACATTTTCCCCTCATGCAAATTTTCACCATTTGGAGAAGTTCTCTTACATAACCATTACCTTCCTAGATGACAGCAAATCCTTGTTCAAAATTCTTTATTTTATTCTGACCAATGTGTAGGAAACAACATAAGAATGAATGTATAGAGACACTTCCCTCCAGGACTCTTTTTCAACCTCTGGCAATTTGTAGCTGAGAGATCACTTAACACTCCACTGATGTTGTTATGCTTAATGACCTTCAGTGGGCTTTTTATTCTAGGACTTTACTCAGTTGCTTTCTGAACCCATATAAACTCTCAGGATCCATAAAGATCAGCTCAGCTAGGTAATATATGAAGAAATACAATATTTTTGTTTTGTTCTGGTTTTCTTTTTTTTTTTGTGTTTGTGTTTGAATATGCCACCAGTTAGTTTACGTCAATTCTCCTACAGCAGGTGCCTAAACTTTAAGCAAACAGAATTTTCCACTGAAGGCCCTCAAAAGGCAACTCTGTTGATAGTTTAATGAACTTAAGTCAAAACCACTGCTTTGCTCCATGCCCAAAACCAAGATACAAACTAGATGCTTGTCAGGGAGCCAGTGTAACAGCCAGAATAATTTACCACTTGTGTGTAATATTCTGGACCCTGGTAGGGCTGAGAGAGTTGTTCTCATATGCTATGCATTTTCTGTGTGTGACAAAGGAAAAAGTAATGCCTGTGCTAATGATGCACAGTGGCTAAGTAGCCGAGGTCCCATAAAGAGTGGTGGTTTTCTGAGGAACATGTATGCTGAATGCACCGTGTTGTGCTCAAGGAAAGCCACAATTGATGTAGTTGAAGCATCAGGACTGGTTTTGTGAGGCAACACACATACTGTAATTCCTGGGAGTCTAAGTCACTGTTAAATTTAATCTCTTGTTCCATCTATGGTTTCCTTAAGACTGTCTGGAGGAGGGACTTTCTCAAAGCAAGTGCCTCTTTGCACTTAAGTCAATGGAGAATTTGTATGAACTAGAGCTTATGAGATGATACTTTTAAATAGGATTAATGAGCAGTAACAGAATACATGATAGTCACAGCTAGAGATATTTAGGGAAAGACTTCAGAAAGACATATGCTTCTGTTGTTAGTTTGGGGGAGGGCTACGGGGGAGGAAAGAGCACAGAAGAGTCATGTCTATTCCTTACCTCTACTTTTTGTACTTTGAGTTTTTGACAAGTATTCTGGGTTTGATCGCCACACAGAGGAAAGGAGTCTTTTCCATACTGATGAAGACATAGAAGGGAAAATTGGTATATTTCTTTAGGACTGATTGGAAAATTAAGAACAAGCATGTTGTTAAATTATAATATAGACCTAGTAGAAAATAGAGGTTGATGGAAAATACTGACAGTCTCAATGGCCTTTAATGAAGGATAAGATTTTCCATTACGGGAAATGTAAGGCACTGGAAAACATTTTGAAGAACTATCATTTAAAGTTTTGGGTTTAGTGGGAAATATCCTTTCTCAAATTGTATTCATGATACAATCTCATAAATATGGGAACATAAGTTCCCTTTAAAGTTTTGGTCTTTCTTCAGCATATTTTAAAAAAATTCTTTTACATTGTATTAACTTTTTGTTTGCTTTGAAGAGAAAAATCACAATCCTTTCTGTGTTTCCATTGCCCTCCCAATTTTCTTCTTTTAATGAGATATGTGACTCAAATATCATCCTCCATTTTACCCTCCTAAATTTTTCTGCTCTCTCTGTTCTTGTTTCTGGCAACATCAGAGTTGGCTTTCTCACTTCATATAGCCAAATGGCTTTCTTAAACCCAACAGTTTTCAAATCAGCACCTAAACTGTCATGTCTGTTGCCTTTAAATCTCTTGAGCATATATTCTTTTTCATTTCTATCACCTTAGTTTTCATCACTTCTTTCCTGATTGTCCCATTTAGTTTAGTCTATTCTTCTGCTGTTTCTCTGCATAGATACAAAGATTATAGTAGCCAAATACCATTAAGCAGTTTGTGTCATCAGCCTATTAGTGCTGATAGAATAACTATGTTTCTTTAATTCAGCTACTAAATGTAGATATTTTTTGTGAGTATACACCTTGCTAAATAAGATTCTTTGTGATGAAGTTAACCTGCTCCGGTGCATTACTTCCCAAATTAAAAGGGAGATTTTGTGTACCATTGAAGATGCCTTTTGAGCTGAATATTAACTAGAGAGAGGACAGAAACCACCCAAATTAGGACACTGAGAAATTTGGCAGCAGCAGTTTCCAATTCAAATTCCTTAGTTTCCTGTCAAAGTCAAACTCATGCTAAGAGGAAGATGAGGTGAAGATGAATAAAACAGATTACCAAAGCAACTCCAATTTCTGTGATTGTTGATGAGATTAAATGTATGGATTTCTCACAAAAGGTGACTCGTAGGTCCTCTTGAGAAGGTATAATTTACAATTATGTTGTTTAGATCAAATTGCTACCATCAAAACAGGTGAAGGGGCTGTTAATGTGGATGTAAGGTTCACACAACACACTACCTATTCTAGTCTTGACAAATAAGGAGCATTTTTTTTCTATAGCTGAAAGCTCTGTGGCTGTACCAGCAAACTAGTTTTCTATTCCCAGCTCTAACCAGTGATATCTATGAGATTCTGGAAAACTTCTTAGTTCTGTTCTTCTGGAATTTCATTACATGGAAGAGGGGGAAAAATGTTTACTGTCTTACTGTAAAATTTAGAGTTATCTACATAGAACAGCAGACAACTGTGCAAAGATCCTTGAGCTTGTGGAAATCTGAGCCAGTAATTCCATGTGATATGCTGAATAGCCCTGTGTGACTGAGAGCAGCCTAACCGCTATTAAATGGCAATTTGCCAGAGGCTGGGTCTGGACCCCAAACAATAGCAATGATTATCTTAGACTAAGCCTTTTGGTCATGAAGACATTGCATTGCCCCAGCATACACAGGCTGTACAAGCCCACCTCTGAAGCTGTGCTGTAAATTCGGTCTTAGTCTGTTACAAGCAAACTCCAAAGCTTACACAGTCAGTGGATATAGCCTATATATCTGGCCCTCCTCTCCCACCTGCCCCAGCTGAAACATGCTGCACACTACCCCTATTACTCCTAATCTTGTCATAATTATTATGTCTTTTAAAAGGCAAAACTTACACAACTTCAATGGTATAAAGCCATGCTTAGTGGGACCAAAAGTTCGTACTCCCAGCTCAGAATTACCTATATGTGTTTCACAAGACAAAACCCAAACTTTCAATTGCCTGTCACATTCAAAGGTATTTCAGGTAAGATTCCAAATTGCCTGAAATTTACTCACTAAAAACTGAGGAACGTTCTTACCCCACTGTGAACACAGTTATATCCTGACAAAAAGTCATTGATAAAAGCTTAGGAATTGCTGCATTTTGTTTGTAAGGCAGGCAGTTTTTGCACAAGCATGAGCTTTGTTAGACTTAAAAATTCATTTTAAATGAGAAATAAAATTTTAAATTGACTAAATCAAATGCTGTAAAGAGTACTTGGTTCTTTTCCTTAGCAGTCACAAAAGTGCACAAGTATTTCAAACAGCTTGACATCTGTATTACATAAGCAGACAGCTATTCAGCTGCTTGGAGAATATAAAAAACAACTTTGACCTTACACTGGAGTCATGCTTCAAAAGACTGATTATTCATACGAGGAAAATTGCTCAAAAACAACTACTTGAAAATATTCTCAGAAAGAAAATAGATAGATTGTTCCAAGGATATAATATAGTTATGATATAACAAAATGGATTTTTTTTATTATTATTCCTAAGGCTTTTTCTTTCTTCACAGTAAGTGTTTCATCTGCTAGTATTTGGAATATTTTATCTTTCAAAATGTTTCCCTTGTTTGTGCAGTATATTTGTTAGCTTGCTTGAATGTAGTTCGTCAAGAAGATTGAGAGTTGCAAGCCATGGCTCTCTAGCTGCTAATGAAAGAGTTTCAAGCAATGTTGCCTCTTGTTATGTTAGGTCAGAAACCATGCAACTGTAGGGTTAAAGAAGAGTTCTGTTGGTAGAAAAGAGTGTAAAAGTGTCGATAAAAAAAAAAAAGTGATTCAGTAAATTTTCAAAATATTCTTGATATAATACTAAAGTACATCAATTCTGGATTTATTTTAAAGTAAGGTTTTCTCTCTGAAGGAGGAGGCCTAGTCATCTGGTTGAGGGGCTGAGTGGAAGTTCAGGAAATCTGGGTTCAATTCACAACAGTGCTACTGATTTCCTCCATGACGCTGAGTAGGTAGCTCAGGCCCCATTCCTGAAATCACTTATGCAAATCCTTAACTTCACTGCTGTGAGCAGTCCTGGGATTTCAACAGGTCAGATTGTAACCTAGTTAAATGTTAAAGGCTGAGGCCAGGTCTCCTCAGCTCTCGTCTGTTAACTGTGGATACCAGTTGTTCACTTTGTCTCACCAATTTCCATCTTGCCCCCTCAACTTGCTAAGTCTGTGGATCCAGGACTGGGCTTGGGCTTCTTTATTTGAGAAAATTAATCTGTCTTAACCTTAGCAATGCATGCATCTGAAGCAGCACATCTTCACGCGTGCATTCAGTTGTTATACCACATAAAAATGAAGGGGACTCCAGCCTTCTCTCCATTCTCTGAAACAAACTGTGGTGAAAAGCCACGTAAGCCCAGCCGCGTGCTTCCAAATACATCTTTTGGGGACTTTCTGTAGGTGTTTGTGCAGTTCCTAGCATGGCAGAACGTGCACTGTCAGTGTGGGTCTCTATGCACTAACGCAAATAAATACGGGTTTTACTGTAATCAGTATATTAATAAAAACAAGTTTCTTTTTCTTTTATGTCTGCTAATACAAACACCTTGGGACTAATGTAAATGTGGAAGCAAAAGGTCAGTTATTTCATTTTACTTCCAAGACAGACCTACTGTAACAATTGACATGTATGCACTGAGCTACTTGCATGTTTTGGATTATTTTATATTATTATGTATATATATATATAAATGCTACATATCTTATTCTCTTCAGAGTGCTACTTCAGTAGCAGAATCCAGCTCCATATTTTGAGAGTTGCAAGACCCAAGGACTGCCCATCTCCATGTGGAGGACCCATCAACAGGCAGAATACTTGAGGCCAGGGAATGAATGAACAATAATTATCCATATTTATCCAATATTTGTCCATATTTATCTTAACTGTTCTGGTCTGTGTCAGTGAAGTCTCATAAATCAGTTGATAATAATTTCTGTGATATTTTTTGATAAAAGGAAACAATAAAACATGTCTATCACCTTGCTGTTCACCTTACTGTCTTTAGTAGCTTTTCTACTTTCACAACTTCTGCATAATTCCTGTTTTTACTGTTTTGCAAATGCCTGCTGAGCTCCTGGGATACAGAGAGGACCATCTTGGTTTTTTAGAGGGTGGTTCCCAGCAACCTGCTGCATCATCAAGCTAAGCTTCAGTCCATAAGCAAATCCTGTAGCTTGGGTTCACACCCAAGTGTCAGGGTTCAATTTTTCTTCAAATCCTCCTTCATGGTACTATACAGTGGTCATAATTCCTTCCTAGCAGTACTGTTTTTACATAGCTTATTAACCAAGCCAAACTAAAATGTTCCACATGAGAGGTTTCTGGAGTTTTTACTATTCCTTGTGAAGGAAGCCAGAGATTTCAATTGAAAGAGAGAAAAAAAAAAAAGATCAGATAGTTTTCTCCAAACTATCTGTAATTCACCTCAGAGAAAGCATTTCAAACAAGTTTTCCCTCAGGCTCCAGTGATCTGGTCACGTAGCTCTGGACAGTGACATGCTATTCTCTTACACATTCAACTGATTTTAAAAGGTAATTCACTTGGTGCTTTTGATGTGTATCCTAATTTTATCGGTACAGAATCACAGTTCAGTGGGCTGCTTCTTGTCAAACTTGAGCTATTCTTTCTGTATCTTACATTTTTCAAATACTTTTTAAACTCAGAGAAGGAATTTCACACCACCAATCAAAATAAGCCACTCAGCAGAATTGTTTCAGTTTCCAGCTCTTAATAAATCACACAGAGTTCAATCAGATTCATGAATTCTGGAGTAGTTATGCATTTATGTTCTCAATTTCCATAACAGAAGTTGCAACCCAATGGGAAAATCTGAACTCTTTAATAGTCACCTGCTGAATTTCATTTCAAGCATAACTCATTTGTTTATGTCTGCTAGTCTCTCAGTGGAAAAAAGTTAACCTTAATACAATATTAACACAAGCTTATTCCCTCATTCACTCCCCTTTGTTTTGAGCTAAACAAACAAAACAATTTTAATTTCCCCCTTCTAAATTTAATGTTGGTCTCTATTTATTACACAGCATATCTCCCTACTAACAGAGGTTAAGCAAAGACCATAAAACATAAAAACTTATGAAAGCAAAGTGTAGGACTGTAAATCTCCTTGAAAACTTCTCTCCATCAAGAGACAGTGTCACCTTGTACGTAAGATGCGTAGCATGACCACTTGCTTGTGCCAGTGACCATCTCCCCATTTTGTATTAGCCCTGCTTCTCATTAACTTGATTATTTAACTTACGCATTTTGATGAGCACTGCTCCTCTTCTCCGAAGGCTGACGCTGCTTTTCCCCAGAGCCTTTTCCCCAGAGCCAAAAGCAAGGCTGCTCCAGGAGCTCTTTGCCAGGGATGCTAAAAGTGAAGCAATGGAGTCCCACCCTTCCCTTGTGCTGAGTAGGGGGCTGAGGAATCCAGATTGATTCATTCCACAGCTGAGGTCTCCAAGTTCACGGCATAATGTGCTGCAGACATGTCCCTAAACTGGCTTCCTATCAGACTTTAAACCAAAACATTATGCTTTTTCTCTTCACTACTAACTTTGCCAGAAATGAGTTTTTCTTTTTAAAAACAAAAGTGTGCATGGGGGTAGAAAAACTGGAAAAAATTTACATCTGTGACCTGATACCTGTGTGTCAGGAATGATTAGTGTCACTGAGGGTGCATAAACTTCTGTAGCAATTAATTCAGCTCCTTCCTGCTTACAAGCATCACATTTTATTTCTCCTCTGTTGATTACAAATGTTGCGTGATTACTTTTAATCCAAAAGCAATAAATTTGTACTGACTGCTTAATCTGATCTGTAAACTGAGCTTTTTGGTTTCATCAGTCACTGATTTATTGCATTTTTGAGAGAAAAAAGCCAATGTTCAATAGTGCTTGGTTTTAATGTTCTACATCTTTTTTATTTCTTACTTTTACTATGTTTCTGTTTACTTCAGTTCCTCCTGCAGACAAATTAAACCCAGTAATGCTAATCTTTGAAGTTCCAAATCTATTTCTTCAAAATTTCTTTCTTCCTCCACCCCCCAGGTTTTCCACTTGGGATGCATATATAGTACCAAAGACATTTCAGATTGGGCAGCATTAGTTGAATCTCAGAATGTGTTTAAACTCTCTCTGTGAGATTCTTATATTGGCCAAATTCAACATTCTGCTCTGCCAGAAAATGCCAGGTGGTAACAGAGAATAATTTTAGGTGCTTTCTCAAATGTACACCAGGTGGTGATAACACAAATGATAATTTCAAACAAGTATTAACTTGTCTCTAACTCCTGCTTCCACATGCTATAGATGCAAAAGACCATTCATACGAAGTGCTTGCCATGTATTGTGCAGTATAGAATAGACATTCCAACAAAAACTGGTCCCTAGAGTATGCAGGAAGTACCCTGGTTGAAATTCCCCAATGACAATGGAAAAGGCAATGGAAAAAATCTATTATCATTTTTTTTGTGGTTATGATTTAAAGTGAACCACGTCAAGAACGTCATGGTTTTCTTTTACTCAGTAGCCTTAACAGAGCCTCTCTGTTCTCACGTAGGCTGTATTTTCAGCTGGGTTCTGCATTTCCAGATACTAAACCACAACGACCACATTAGATCATGATACTGGGAAATCCCCTCCTTGGCTGATTTACTAGAGTTTGCCATGAAATTGGTATAAGGATTACTATGGAGAATTGAAAAGGGTGCTGTCAATGTTTTAGTCATGTTTGATGGCTGGTTTCTTATCTAGTGCAGACTACATTAGCATTGTTAGTAAATAAAGTTATGCTAGTTTAGATCAGCTCAGCATATAGTCCAGTATTTCACTCCACATATGTCTCCTGTCTAAGGCACCATTTCTGTGAAGGAAATAAAAGCAGCGAGTGAACTTGAAAGGGATTGTGCATTACTCTTTCAAATGAATGTGCCACATAATAATATTGCAATTAAAGGCTGTATCTTTATTTAAGACTTACCTGACTAGAGGAGTATTTGTAAATTACTTAGCTGTGAAACATCATAGAAAGCCTTTAAAAACAAACCCATGAAAGCAATTATCCAAAAAAATAAACAAATCCTTTCTTTCACCTTCCAATAAAAGGAGTGGTTGGAGCGTTCTACTTCCCATGGAAATGGTTAAAACATAGGTGTCTTCTGTCTTGATTTCTGGGTGCTGACATTTTCTTTCCCTCAGCAAAATAAGACCTGAAATTGTGGCCTCTCCATGCTGCATTACATGTCTTAAGAAAGAATACTGGAGTACCTCAGAAACTGTAATGAACTGGAATGAAGTCATCCAAATTGCAGTGTCAGAGTGGTTTGCTTATAGTTTGAATATGAGAGTGGTCCATTCCAAATGCTCCAGAGAAATATTTTGTTGTTCAGCCCCCTCTTCCTTCCCCCTCAGCTCCTCCTCTAGGCTTCCACAGGTTATTTCCAGTTTGCTCTTAATGGAAATTCCTTCTGACCCCAATCTGGTGGTTGATGAATTCAACCTTTTGCATGTATCAATCATACTAGCCTTTAATCCAGTTTATGGAGGGCTGGCAATAAGAAAAAGAAACAAATGTATGGAGATCAGTAGAGTCACAACAGTGTGATCAAAATCCACCCCCAAATGGGAGTAATTAGACGGTCTTCTGACTCTGGTAACTGAGACACTTTTTAATATCTTACTGCTTCTTACCCGAGTTTGAGCCAATGTTCAGGATCTTCTAGACTCATCAAATTACGGGTTATAGTTCTGCTTCCAAAGTCTGCCTGGCAGTTTCTCCTCAGTGCTCATATAGTCAATGTCTCATAGGTATTAAAGGCCTCTGGCTGATCTCTTCTTGAGTATGCATAGTTTGCATGCCTGACTGCACAAGAAGTCCTCATGTCTGATCTCCATCATAGCCAGACAACGTGTCCAGACAGCCAGCCATCAGCACCATCTTGTGGTGCTGCCATCACTAAACCTTTGAGTGCCATCGTGGCACAAAAGCTGGAAGATGAGTCCTTGAAAAATCAAACAGGCAACACCTAAAAATCACACTCTGAATTTGAAACTGCCTTTGACCTACGGCCCTATTAATGCTATGTATCACTGTTTCTTTACATAAAAACTCTGATATATTTCAAAATAATAAAAAGCTAATTATGCCAATTAAAAAATATGGTTGGCATGTTTCCCTCATAGTCATCTGAGCCATCGTTCTATTTATTTCTGCTATCACACATTCATCTTTTATTTTTGCGTAATTCTGGTACGCAGTTCAGAAGATGTGTGTGCTACATGCCATTGGTTTGCATTTAGAAGTCAAAAGCATTGGCCTCATGTTAGCCTAAGCATGGCATTTGTGAAGTCTTCCATGGGATCAAATATTCTGCAGGATATGTGTCTTCTAAGCTTAACAGTTTCATCAGTAAACAACATTATGCAATTTATGAGTTTTATTCCAATCTTTCAGATCGGTCTCAGGGCATGGAATGATGAAAATGAAGTAGCAAAGAGAAATAATTTGCACTTATCATCATAGGAGGTTTTGTGATACCCTTTCCACAAGTTCATACTAATAGCTCCTTTTAGAGAACTTGGAGTTAGTGGAAAAGACATACCAGCAGACAACCAGAATTAGACAGCAATTTCAGGAGTGGGATTTAACACAAACATTGTGTCAAAATCTCTATTCAATTTATATTATAAGCTTGTATGTAGCAGTTCCACCATTTTCTCACACCGGTGGAAAATATTTAAACTTTGTGCAGAGAGAAGGAAGATGGAGAAGAAAAAAGAATAAAAATCATGTGAAAAGTCTTAATGAAGCCTTCTTCTAAGACAGTGGTTTCTCCCAGCTCAGTGTATTCCTGCAAAATATGATCCAGTAAGGTGTGGTTTTCATCCACATATTGCAGGTGCTAAGGAGGAAACCAGTCTCCTCCAATAACGCAGCAAGATGACATGTGCCAACTTCATATAATAATTTCTTTTTTTTTCCCAAAAAACACATTTAGGAAACTTCCAAGATCCCAACAACTTGGAATTGAACATTGAATCAGTAGAGACTGTGTAGCACCTCTGCTGATTTCATCTGAAATGCAATGTCTTACAAAACTCCAGATTGTTGCAGGGAGCACGGATCATCATGATCCAGTTCAGGAGAGCATAAGATACCATGGTCAAACACAAGATACTTTTTCATAAGATAATAGGAATCCTTTTCCTCAAACTACTCAGTATGCCATATGGCAGCTTTGCATGCCTCATCTTCATTGCTTCAGTAACTATTCTTATGATTTGAGAGGGAGTCAAGATTTTGTAGAGGTTTTCCCTAGCTAGATCCATTTCCAAAGAAGCAAAATCTTACATCTTTCTCTCTGAACCAACAATTCACTTTTGGTCAACTAATTTCTTCACTCTTGTACTTGCTTTACTCTTTCATAAGGAGCTGATGCTTACTGAGAAATGAAAAATGCCCTTCAAGTTGAAGATTGAGGCAAACTTGTAACTCCCACTTTTATGAGATGTGGCTCACAAAACTGCAGGACTTCTTAAAATGGAGCACCTCCGTTTTCCCCCTCTTTACCTGCTCCTAATTATTTTCTTCTCTAAAAGGAAGGGGGAAAGGAGTTGTTTCCAAAGCAAGTAAAGTTGAATATGAAAACTAATTGGAGTAACTGTAGCAGTATTCTTCAGCATACTCCTGCCCCCATGGGAACACTATGTCACAGAATATATATTAGAATCATAGAAGCATGGAATAGTTTGTGTTGGAAGTGACCTCAAAGACCATCTAGTTCCAAGCTCCCTGCTATGGGCAGGGACACCCTCCACCAGACCAGGTTGCCCAAAGCCCCATCCAACATGGCCTTAAACACCTCCAGAGATGGGGCATCCACAGCTTCTCTGGGCAACCTGTTCCAGTGCCTCACCACGCTCACAGTGAAGAATTTCTTCCTAATATCTAATTTAAATGTACCATATTTTAGTTTAAACCCCTTACCCCTTGTCCTGTCACTCCCTGATAAACAGTCCCTCACCATCTTTCCTGTAGGCCCTTCAGGTACTGGAAGGCTGCTATNTGTTCCTTCCCTCCAGCACATCGACCACATCACACAGCTTGGTGTCATCAGCAAACTTGCTGAGGGTGCACTTGATCCCACTGTCCATGTTGCTGACAAAAATGTTAAACAGTGCCAGTCCCAATACCAATCCCTGAGGAATGCCATTCATCACTGTTCTCCACTTGGACATTGAGCCATCGACCACAACTCTTTGAGTCTGACCGTCCAGCCAATTCCTTATCCACTGAGTGGTCCATCCATCAAATCCATGCCTCTCCAACAATTGGAGACAAGGTTGTCATGTTGGACAGTGTCAAATGCTTTGCACAAGTCCAGATAGATGACATCAGTTCTCTTCCCTTATCCACCAATGCTATAACCCCATCATAGAAGGCCACCAAATTTGTCAGACATGATTTGCTCTTAGTGAAGCCATGCTGGCTGTCACTGATTGCCTCCTTATTTTCCATGTGCCTTAGCCTAGTTTCCAGGAGAATCTGCTCCATGATCTTACTTTATTTCAGAATAATAGTGTGCTTTCAAAGCAAAGTAATTATTCTTGGAAGGAATAAGGGAGAGGCAGGGAGTGCAGATCACTTTTATTTTGGGTTAGAATTCCCCAGCAGCTGTCCCATGCTGCTCAATAGAGAAAAGAAGCCTGGACAAAATATGCTTTTCTGGGATTCAGAATGGACAAAGCCTTATCATTAAAAAAGCTGGATAAGAAGCAGTTAAAAATGAAAAGAAAAAAACACCCAACCTCCAGATAAATCATACATTGCCCTTATACAAAGACGTCTTATCAACATAGCTGAGCTGCAGCTGTTGCCCAAAATAAGTACTATTCCGTTATCAATAATCCCAAACTGTAAGACCAACTCAAAACGCCTTTGCAAAAGAAACACGTGTATTATGTAAGATGCAGATAATGTACCAGTGCTTAATTTCAGCCAATGCAAGTTTTTGAAGTATGCACAAAACTAGAGATGCTAACAAAATACATTAAAGTGTTTTCCCTTCTGCTAGTTTTGAACTGAATCCATTACCACAGAAGTTTCTGCTAGATACTGTTTAATTTCAGTTAAAATTTCAGAAAAAAAATCTTAATAAAAGTAATGATATTAATAAAAACTTTGTGAAAAGATTTGAGGAAAATTTATTCTCCCCTTTTTTTCTTCCCAGTGAAAGCTGCAGTCAAAAAAACCCCCAACCTATGAATGCATGAAAAAGACTTCTGTGAAAAGCTTTGATTAATTTTGTCAAGGGAGTAAAGTTTGCAGATATATTGCAAGAAACCTAGTTTCTGTGTGAGAATAAGACTTGAAGGAAATGGCTCCTCAAATGTATTTTCTCACTCTTCTTGATTCATTGGTAACTTTGAAACTCAAAACTGGTTTCAGTTTTATCCCACCATACAGACTAATTTTCATGGTCTCTCAAAGGAGTACATTATTAACTACAGGTTAAATTTCAAGGACTGGTGAAACAATCCATCTCATGATAGTCTGTCCTCTTCAGGAGTAAGAACCCTGCACAGACACTGAGATGTTAAGGGAAACACCATAATTAATCACTGGGGACAGGGTACTAATCAGATTATATTGTCTGATCCCATTTTCTAATCACAAGAAATTGTGGTGGAAAGAAAAACAGATCACATGTTCTAATTCTTACACACGTAAGTTGGTGTGGAAGCCACTGAAACAGGATAAACATGACAGGCTACAAAATAATCTAGGATTAAAAGGTTGATGTGAAGCATAAGAAATGTATAGAGAATAAATAGTGGAAACACGTTAAGCATTTTATTCCCAGCACCCTCCTCTTTTTTGGATGGAAAAAGGTGGTGGCTGTGGTGGTGAGAGGGAAGGAAATGAAAAATGGAAGGAGAACCTTTTAGGGTAGAGTTTATTCATCAAATATTTGAATAGCCTATCTATTTTAACCATTAGTAAGTTAAGTTTGAGAGGTGATATTTTTCTTGTTCATTATCTTGAAAATTTTCTTATGAAATACATGGATTTGCTATGAGGTGCATATTGCTTTGTGAAAATTGGAATTTTTATCAAAAATATGTCTTCTTTCAAAGATATTTAGTAAAATATCTCATCTGTCTGTAGCTCCAAGACTATTGCGTTCCACACTACAAGGGTGATAAGTACCTTTATTTTCTCCCCAACTTTTAAAGCCTGCTTTCTCAGCATAACATTCAATGGACATTGCACTAGCTTAACACAGCCAGCCACGTGGTAATAACCTTGCCAACAACTTACACAGTCAAATCTGAAGCATTTTTTTTTTTTACTGTGTACTTAAAACAAAGCCATGTCAAAAAGGAAGTAAGGAAGCTGAAGCTTTGCATGTGGATCAGTATTTCAGACTGCCTCACATGTAGGATCTGAACCATGTTATAAAGCAGGTCAGCCCAGTTGTTCTTACTGAGTGGGCTCCACATGGCCTGAGGTTGACTCTCTTGTCCCCCCAACAAAGGTTCAGTATATTTGGGAAGATATTAGACAGACATTCATAAGAAACAATTTTACTCTCTACATGGCAAAGTAAATATAAACCATGTAGTAGGAAAAATCTAATTCCCACAGCAAGATTTTCAGCTTTAGTGTGCTACCTGGAACAGATCTTCCTTATTTGAAGAATCAGCTCTGTGGAAAGATGTCCCTGTGGCTAGGCTGTGCCATAAAAAGACAAGTTTCTCACACCTCAGGCTTGAAGAGATAGTTATATGAAGAAGATATGTCAATATTTATAGCCCTATGCACAGAAAGCATCTTACAGCTTTTCAAGTGCTTTTCTGACAATGTGAACATAGTGAGAATCATATCCTTCATCCAGAAAAAAGGCTTCTAAAGGAAGAAAAATTTATATTAAAACAATAGCATCCTGTTGCATGAATATGTGTGAAAGAGAAAGGACTTGAAAGAGTCCTGCTGAACCAAGTCCTGGTATGTACACAAAATGGTAACGTAAAGCTCACATGTAGGGTATCAAAGGGTCTGTCTCCTTTCTTCCCTCTGTTACCAGATTTTGTGGATGAACAGTTCTGGCCCAAAATAAAAACATTTTTTTTAAAATTGTGCAACACAAGCTCATCAACTAGCTGTAGCTAGGAACCTTAAGAAAGCCATGAAAAAAGCTGCATTGTGTCACTTCTTGTGTCTGATGGCTGGCTGAGCGAGCATATGGGGTGAAATGCTATCACAGGCTAATTCTCTTTTTCACTTCAGAGAACAGGTCTAACTAGGAGCTGTAGCCCCAGAGTCATCTATCTTCTGTATTCCTTAGTCACTGCTACAGCTTATTCACCGTGTGCCTACAAAATAGGCTGTGACAGCACGAGCAGTCACCTTGCTTCAATCTGCTGTATTTCCTGCTGTCCTCTTGCTGCTGTAGAATGTGTCCTTCCCTGGTGCAGTGCCATAAGCAGTCAAAAGTCTTTCTGTGATGCATGTTACTTTGCTGCTTTCAGCCCAGGCTGTGCATGTCTTAGCAACTGATATGCTTCAAGTCTCAGTTCTTGCACTCAGAATTTTTACCCAAATTCTCACCTCACGGATACTGGTTTGATACCAGCGCAACTCAATGAGTTATGGCTCATGGCACCTAAGATACCTTTGTGTTGGGATGAACTACCCTTTGTCTTTGATTCGCTGCCTGCCTTTCAAAAGCTTAAGTTACGCAGTGAACACAACTGCAAGTGAATTTACAGAATCCCCTGTTGAGAGCAGTATCTGCACTTCTGATACTAACTGCTTCAGATCTAATGAAAAGGTCACAGGAGTGAATGTTTCTTCTAATGTTACGCTCCCAGTGGAGATTATCCACTGACTGTTTGCTCAGGTCTCAGCTATTTGTTACGGCACAGCACAGTGCCACCATTCAGTGTCATTAATTACCCACTGTTCATCTGAACAAGCCAGAAATATTTCTGTTCTCTGCCATTGTGCCTGGAAGTGTCGTTAACCAACACAACATCACCAAACGAGTCGGCTCACGTGGCCGTACTGCAGCGGCGTTCCTGGAAGCACTGTTCTCGTTCTCCCCTCTCTGGATGATCACAGATGATAGCAAATCCAACCATTATTTAAAAAAGATCACCAGCAATAAACCCGCACATTTGCTCTGGCTACAGTTTTCCAAAATCTGTGCAGGCTGCCTGAAAATGAAATTCACATAACCACTCTTCCCCTTCCATCACTTTTTCCCAAAGCGTTCCCAGGGTTTTGCCATCTTTGGTGCAATGCACAGCATAGCAATGGATCATATCCTATAATTTCAGGAAGAGATAGAT
Source organism: Aramus guarauna (assembly GCA_013400195.1). Classification (NCBI taxonomy): domain Eukaryota; kingdom Metazoa; phylum Chordata; class Aves; order Gruiformes; family Aramidae; genus Aramus; species Aramus guarauna. The sequence goes on from VXBL01003811.1 coordinate 554,830, forward strand.
TTGCTCAGTTTTGACAGCTTCAGTGTCTCCCATGATGGTATCTCTATACTTCAATACCCTCAGATAGTTAGCTTTAAATATGATGGTACAGGATTACATAATAAGCAATATCCTTCTCATTTTATGATTCCATAGTTAAGCATGTATGCTTGTTTTGCGATAGGGTTAATTTTCTTCATAGTAGCTGGTATGGGGCTGTGTTTTTGAATTGTGCTGGAAACAGTGTTGATGATAACACAGGGATGTTTTCCTTACCGCTGAGCAGTGCTTACAGAGAGCCAAGGCTCCTCACCCGACCCCACCAGTGAGGAGACTGGGGGTGCACAAGGAGTTGGGAGGGGACACAGCTAGGACAGCTGACCCCAACTGACCAAAGGGATATTCCGTACCATATGACATCATGCTCAGATTATAAGGGGCTGGGGGAAGAAGAAGGAAGGGGGGGGATGTTCGGAGTGATTATATTTGCCTTCCCAAGTGACTGTTATGTGTGATGGAGCCCTGCTTTCCTGGAGATGGCTGAACACCTGCCTCCCCATGGGAAGGGGGGAATGAATTCCTTGTTCTGCTTTGCTTGCGTGTGCAGCTTTTGCTTTACCTATTAAATTGTCTTTATTTCAACCCACAGGTTTTCTCACTTTAACTCTTCTGATTCTCTCCCCCCATCGCACTGGCAGGGGAGTGAGCGAGCAGCTGGGCGGGGCTTAATTGCCATCTGGGGTTAAACCATGACACCATATAATGCCAGAGGTAGTAGTTTAGTAAGCACAAAATACTTCATTGCTGCATCAACAAATTCAAACATAACAACTTTAGAAAACTCACAAGCAAAACTGGCCCACTTGTCTTTACTGCATCAGATGTAATTCTTTAATGATGTTCTAATGCTTTTGCACCATTCAGTATCTTAATTGACTTTCACAACTACTATCCTCTCAGCAATGCTTTACCATAAATATATATGCATATATGAACACACACCGGGTAAGCATAAGGACATTTTGGCTAAAACACTCAGAACAATAAGCAAAATTTTGACTTTGTTGTTTGGTCTAGTACAGGAGGGCAAAGAGGTGCTGAAACAGGAAATTTTGAAAAGGCTTTCAATGATACTTAAAACAGGAGGGCCAGTACCTGTTGAACATGATTTTGTCCAAGCTGCACTGATTGTCTTGGTAGAGTGATACAATGTTTTCTAGGCATAATCCAAGCAGAGGCGGGATTAAAAAAAAATTTTACTGGAGAAATTCTCAAAGGCATCTCCACCAACATGCCTCTCAGGTCTAGTGGCAATCACAGTAACTTAAATGGAGACTACAAAATGACCTTGAGAAGATACTTATATTTAGGCTTGGTTAATGTTAAAATTTTATTACATCACAGCCAAGTTTCAGACATCTGCCCCATAGGGTGGTTTTATTACACAGCCAGTATAGGATGACTGCAAGTGGTTTTCTTTTCACTGTGAGTCACGAAAAGAAACTTCGAAATGGTCAGTGTCTTAAATCCTTTCTGCCAAATTAATGCATATTGGTTTGAAGAAGCCCTCTCCATGCCGTAGCCAGCATCCTTTGTCAGTCAGTAACCCTGACTTCATTGGTGTTTGCCACAGCCGGATGCTGTGCTGAAATGCTTGGGAGGAAAGAAGGGGCTGCACAGCTGCTACTTTGCTGTATAAGCCCAGAAACCCCAGAACCCGTTTAGTGGCATGAGGGAGGGTGAAAAACATTTTGTGAGTGGGGTGTGAGTGCAGACAGTGTGAACAGGAGCTTCCTTTAGGGACAGCTATAAATATGCATCTCAGTATACTGGCTGGTCCTCTCCAGATGGACTCTTGGTATGTGCAATTTGCTTTTGACATTTCCTGGCTGACAGTAACTATTAGGATTCTGCACACATACACGTCTCTCCCTCCTTCCTGAAGGAGAGGTAAGGCTTTAGTGTTCCCTATGGTTACATCCAGACAGGCCAACTTGCTTAGCCTTATGTTTTCTGCTGCACTATTAAAAGACTCATGTGTTCTTTTTGTCTTTAAAGGAAGCCCTGGAAAAAGAAGAAAGAAGAAAGAAGAAAGAAGAAAGAAGAAAGAAGAAAGAAGAAAGAAGAAAGAAGAAAGAAGGAAAGAAAGAAGGAAAGAAAGAAGGAAAGAAAGAAGGAAAGAAAGAAGGAAAGAAAGAAGGAAAGAAAGAAGGAAAGAAAGAAGGAAAGAAAGAAGGAAAGAAAGAAGGAAGGAAGGAAGGAAGGAAGGAAAGAAAGAAAGAAAGAAAGAAAGAAAGAAAGAAAGAAAGAAGAAGAAGGAGGAGGAGGAGGAGAGTAGTCCATCCCCTAAGACCCCTGATTTTTTACTTTCTCAGTAATATAACAACTATATTCCAAAAGGTAGTCTGTGCTATACCCCATATCACTACCTACCTACTAATAAATATATGATTATGTAGAAACTTTATGTCAACATGTTGTTTAATGTCAGATTTGGCTACAAAGAACTAAATTATACATCCCTGATATCTTTAAAAAGTCATTATTAATTTCTCTATTTTTCTTCTTTATCCTAAAACAGATAAAAACATCTTGCATTCTTTCATCTTTGGCTTGCAGGGCACCTCTAAGAAGGTTTCTGCTGTTCTCTGAGCAAGTGTGTATTTGCTTTCACGTTTCCTTGTACCAGCCCACAGACTTCTGTTTCCCTGCAGTGAGAGGACTTCTTGATGAATTATTATACCTCTGCTTTTGATAAGAATTTCTACCTCACAGGATATTCCATATTAATGGATGAAGAAAGGTGTTGAAATGCATCTAACTCACATAAGCATTTTCAAGAGTGAATCCTATGACTACAAGCAATCAGACTCTAGAGATCTGACCTTAGAGACAAGTTTCAATGAAATGAATACATCTCCTCCATCCATAAATTAGTTTCTGCCAACTAGCTCAGTGCTCAGGATTGCCTGTTTCAGGCTAAGTAGGCAATGCCCTTAGCCATAAATTATTTCAGACTACTCTACAGATTTTTTGAATTGGGCAACCAAAAATAGATATAAGTGAAAAAGTAAAATATCCACTGAAGGACTGAGATTTTCAGAAGCTTCACTATCTGTGCACTTACGCACTGTTCATCATCCTTATATCAATCATCAGCTGTGAGCTGGTGTACTGACTCATTCTCTCTTGGGTGGTTTTTCTTTTTTGTGGGAAAAGCAGAGCTAACCTTCAATTTCAAGTTGCTTTTCAAATGGAATAGATGGTTCTACAGAACAGACTGCCGACTCAGTGAACAAGAAGTCCTGCAGGCAAGCCTTCTTGAGTGTTGGACTTGAGCTTTAATGAACAATATTATTTCATTCACAAGTAACTGCATTTTTCAGCAGATTGATTCTTGTTAATCTGTAAAACCTACTGCTTGAAAAACATACATACACATTTCCTTCGTAATATCTTACCTTGCTTTCAAACTTAATATTAACTGCGTAGAACTATAAAGAGGGATGGGAATCAAATAGCAAGCAGAATTTTTGGAGACTGCTGCTAATATAAAACCTACAGTATCCAGTGCCTATTGGCTTGTTGCTGAATTTTATCTCAGAGTGTTGAATTGTTTTGTTGGGTTTTTTTTTCCCCTCCTTGTCATGAATATACTGCAACAGCTTGCTCTCTCTCAGCTGAAATTGTATAGCATGTACAACTTACACAGAGGCCTCACTTCACCCTCACCAACTGGCTCCTTGGTTACAGAAACATATTGCATTTTAAGTAATACCAAGCTTTTCTTGTTCCAGGTTGGACCTTGGGCAAAAAATGAAAGCCTAGTAATCCTTAACTTCCTATTGCTGAGCAGTATGACTTTGCTCTAAATAAAGATGTTATTGCCATGTACAGAGTGGGAAAGAGCAGGAACAGAAAAGTATAAGAACACAGACTGAATTATGATGAGATATATTATTTTGTAAAAGATTCATACTTGAGGATGCAGAGATCATCGCTCCATTCTGGTCTTCAACCTCAGAAAGGGGACTGAGTCATGAGGGAAAACTACTAACAGGAAGTGGATGCGACTCAACTGAAAGAGATCCAAATGACAGATAACAATTTATGCAAGTCACCTATGCAGCTTGGGAGGTGTTGGGCAGGCCTTTGGCATACAAAAACGTGCAAGGAGGTGAAAGACTGTCTCTTTCTCAGCTCCTGTTTTAACAACAAATTGCAAAAAAGGCAGATGAGTATTTTCCACACACCTTAGTAGGTATCAGTGGAGGTGTCATCATAGGCAGAAAATGGCTATTTTCTTGACACAACCCCTGACATACTGGCCTGGGGACCTATAGTGAATGGTTTCTTCTCCTTTGGAGTCAAAGTTGCCTTTCTGCTTGCTCTGCTAAAGCTTGGTTTTCCTGTGTCTTATGAAAGACAGATTATGATGTCTCAAAGAAAGAACATGATTTAGTAAGGGAAAATAATCTGTAAGTCATTAGTAACAGTTAAGACTCTACCAAACTACAATTTTGCCAGTCTGTTTTCATAAGAGTTACTATGACATGAAAGTAAAAATACTAAATCTCACTCAGGAATCTACAGTTCAAGTAAAGAGCCAAAGAGTTGGATTTTCACCTGGAGCTTTAAGTGTCACAAGTAGAAGAAGCAGCTGTAGAAGCATCATGGTCATCCATGACTGCATCTTTATAAAGAGGGAAATCCAGGTAGCTGCTCTAGGAAAGCCAAGGGATGGGTGTTTTTTTCCCCCATTTAAGTGTGGCACAACATTAATGGAATAGGAATTTATAGACTTGTAACAGTTTACAGCTTCTAAATTGAGCCTCATGACTTTGCCTCAGCAAATGTCTGTCAGTGGCTGTATTTGTATTACAAACTCTGTTCCATTAATTTTTTCAGTGTAGAATATGAAAGTTCTATTAGTGACATTTTAGGGCATGTTCCAGCAGCTTAGCAAAGATTGAAGAAACAGAGACTGAATAATGGTAGAAGGAAAAGCTGCAAGGAATCCAGATGGACCTTTTACATCCTCAGTTTGATATAAAAATTGGTATGAGAATGGGGAATTGCACAGTCAGACCTGTAGAATATAATATGTAAGGCACTGATGTTATGAAAGACTTGCTTTTGAATGACTTTCTCAAGTTTCCTCTTAATGAAGTCTGTGCTTTGTTATTGCAAAGGGAAAGTTTGGGACAACTTTATGTCTGCTCTTTCACTCTGTGTATCCCTGGTTAACTCTTTCCTGAAACACAAGCGAGGTGCCAGAACTTTTCAGGAAGCATTATGTGAAACTTAATATGAGTTTTAACATAGTGTGAATAGTTCCTAATTGACTTTCAAAGAGGGACTATCAAACAATTTCTAAATAAACAAGCTTTGTGCATCATGGTGCCTCCACTGTAGGCAGTAGATGAGATAGCAAGTAGTATTGGCTATAACTGTGCTGGATGGGAGAAGCAAAATAGGGGAGCCCAGGGCCAAAGGAAAAACTGCTGTTTCACTCACACTAATGTAAGAGGGAAGGCGGAAATACAGGGCCTGCACCACAGGCTGTTGGTTTCTCCCTTCTTCCTGCTCCTTCTGCCTCATCCTTCAGTGCCCTTGTGGGATGCTCTGGAGGAAGAGGGATTTTTGCTGGCTGCTAAGCAGTTTGGATTGGCTCCTCACCATCTCCTTCCCTGTCCCCCCCAAACTGTCAGTAGGGGTGGCAAATATTCCCCCAGAGGACCTATCTGGAAGTTGTCAGGAGTGGCATGTCCTTTTTGGCCCAACACCCGTAATGGAAATGAATGTGCCCCTTCATGCACTTGTGCCATGCCATACCATGCCACAGTGGAGCCTCTCTTGTGGGAGAGCAGGCCAGGGCACCAGGCACAGCCAGAGCTCTGTGGGCAGCACCCTGGTAGTCCAGAGCTGGGTGAGGAGGATAACAGTAGGAGTTACAGGTAGCTGCAGGAAAACAAGAAAAACACTCCCAACCTACAATACCTGATTGATTTCTGTATGTTCCTGGAGTTGCTCAGTCTTTTACCCTTTTCCTTGTCAAGTGCAGAACAAAAATCCCTGCTCTCTTCATTAATTTTCTTTTTTCCTTTGGGCCAAATAGAACAGAAGCACAGAAACAAACAGTATGTTTAAAATGTGATATTTATCAGATCACTTTAAATTTATGTAAGAACTATTGTCACTGGGAGAACCTAGTGAAGAAGTTAGCAATTTTGCACATTTGCAATTCACCAGGGATCAATTATACTCTTTACTGATGGTGCAAGATGAAAACAGCTAATATCTCCAAGGGAACTTCTTACAAGTCCCGAATTGAACTTAATGAGAAAAGACATTTGACAAATGCTGTTAGCTGTAAGATGCATTTAGCACTTGTCAAGAGCTGTATTTCTGACTCAACCAATTTATAAGTTAGAGCATGCCCCAGCCTGCATTGATGTAAATGAGACTGCGTGCAGTGGTTTTGACAAGGCTTGAGAGCACTGGATACATTGAGCAGGCCAGTGTAATAGGATTTGCATTGGCCTACATTAAATGTGTGAAGAAAGCACTAAATGAACAGCCATAGTTTGGGTTGAGATGAATTTTAAAGGAGTTCTGCTGTCTTTAACATATGAAAATACAGGATACTTCCTGCAAAATAAGCAGTATATTCTCTGAGTATAGATTGAATAGACATGAGAATTTGAAGTTTAAAGAAATTAATGCATAGAGGTGAAGGCAGACTCAGCCTTGCTTTGAAAGTACTCCGACATATAAGGGTATGATGACAACCTATAGGAGGACTAGTCATGCACTAAATTTAAGGGACAGAAGTGCTTTGAAAAATCAAAGTATATGTAAAAAAGGAAAGGTCCTGTCAACAAGCCTTACATGAATATCCTCAGGAAGAATAACCAGCAGCAATAGCTCTGTACAGATTTAGTCACTCAGGTTATGTTTGTCACCAGACAGGGCAGTCTGTGAGCCCAGCTCCAGCATCAGTGAATTTTAAGGACATTGTGCACTGCTACCCAGGGCTTCATCTTTCCTGGGATTCTCTCAGCCACAATAAATGTTATTCTCTTCACTTTGTGAAAGGATGGCTCCACTTTTTGTACTTTTATGCCTATCCTCCAAGATGGATTTTATATAATAACAGAGGATACCAGAACCTTGGACTGCTTTTGTTTGTTATCAGTTTCTTGGGAGGCGATTAAGTTTTCCATCTACTGAGCCGCATTGTGACCTTTCTAATTTGCTCTAAACCCAGTCATATTTAAAAATTGGACATGTAAATCTTTCCAGATGGGGCTACTGCTCAGACATTTATTTTCAAACCATTCTAGTCATACTCTAGATAACTTTGTTTTCAAAACCGTTGCATGTCTCGTATACCTAGGTATGGATAAACCACCTGTATGAATATGAATATAAGAACAGACCAGTGACTTACTGACTCTCTGCTCTTTTTTGTTGCTGATGTTTCTTCTCCCCTGGAATTTATCCTGCATTTTTTTTCCAACATTAAAATTACAGCAAGTACACATTACAAATGAACTTCAAACCTCAGCTACATTCAGGAAGTTTTCTGTCACTTTGTTTTGATTGCAAACCCACAATACAAACATCTTATTTATATAGATGCTTCCCACCAAGGCCAGAACCACAGCTTCCTTGTCAAGCATGAAAAGAGTGTACACAAATTTGTCTTTGGGTCCGTGTCACACCACTGAGTGTGACACAGGCTTACCATGGTGGCAGAGTAGTCTGAGGGCACACAACTGTTTACATCACTCTAATTAAGGCCAGGCTTGTTTTCAAAGCGCAGCAAGAGGCTGTGGAAGGACTACATCAATATTGTCTTATTTTAAAATAGTGTTAAACATAAACTGGAAACCAAAACTATAGTAAATTCAAAGTGTGATTTACAAGAAAAATCAAGAAAAGTTATAAGCTAAGCCACAAGTAGAGAAAAACAAACATTAAATGCTGAGTTTCTAGTCATATAGTCTTGGACCCCCTGGCTATATACATACTGTCATTTATAATGAAAAATAGAGCCATGAGCTCCAGTTGTCTGTTTACCAGTCTGTCTAATATGGCTGTATCCATCCTATCTAGGAAAAGAGGACCATGTGAGATTCATGTGGTCACCATCATAAGGGAGACACTGCTTAAAACCACGGTTGCTTCTTGGCTTGCTCTGAGCTAGAGAGAGTCAACAGTGTGAAGGGAGGCGTGAAATGGTGGGGTTTGAAGCTCGAGTATGAGCCTGAGCCATGAACTAACACGGGAAAAGTCTTCTGATCCTGATTTTCTTACCCTTAGTGTAAACCTGTTGTTTTCCACTAAGCTGTATCTGAGGCGGAGTTCATCATGCTGAGTAACTCCACCAGCCTGTCAGCCACACAGCAATCTGCCTCTCTTCCCTGGTGACTGCTTGCAGAGGAGCAGCCACTAAACTGAGATGCTGTCAGGTCTGTATGATTTCTCTCCTGTTTCGAAATCTATTCAGCACAAAAAGATGGGTAGAAAGAGGGAGTAAGTGACAACTCTGATCCTACAGCAGCAGCTGCTGTGGTCTTGGCTCTGAGGTAGACAGGCATCAAACTCCACGACTATCTTAGAGATCTGTCAAGATCTTTCTTAAAGTGCTGTCATGCTGCTTCATCTTTCAAAACAGAGAAAGTGGATTTTGCCCATCTCCTTATGTCACCACCTCTTCAGTGCATTTGTAAATGCAGCCAAAATAAAGAGCAGTTGCGCTGTGAGAGATTATATGGACACTTGTTTAGCACAACTGGTACAACCCTTATGCCTCTCCAATGCAAGCACAAGTAACTGAGATCCACACAGAAAAATAAAATAAAAATACCGTATAATTTCTTCCATTGCATGGGAAGCTAAAGCAAAATAGATATCTGGGCCATTCTGCCTCTAGATCAAGGTCCGCTTGTCCTCTGGTTTGTAGCTGGCTGGGCCGGAGCCCCCTGTGCACAGCCCTAGTGCACAGAGGGCTTCAGCCCAGCCAGCTACAAACCAGAGGCATTTATAGATTCAGAGGCCCTAAAAGAGCTGCTCCATCTGCATGTTTAAAAGTTATATCCAAAATTCCTATTTTTTTCTGGTTTTCTCTGTGCTTAAATACGTCCAGTTTCACTCCCATCACAACGATCTCATGCGTTTACATGCCCAGCTTCCACAGCAGGCAGGACAAAGGGGTCTGTTATAAACGCAGGCCCAGCTAGAGCTAGCTTGCAGGCCTCACACCTATAGTTCTTCCATAAATCCCAGTCAAATCTCTATTCTAAGAGGCAATTGCTGAGTTGGCTGCTGGCCCTGTAAACCACAGTTTCAAATAAAATGCAATAGAGGAGAAAAGAAAACTACTTTTCTTCTTAAGAACAACAAAACAAAACTAACAACTTCTGCAAAAAAGGGAAGGATTTTAGGTAATGGCAATAAAAATGAGTTCAAATTTAAACCAGAGTGAGAAAACCCTTCTGAAAAAAGGTTCCTACTTAAAGGTCAATGGGGCAAGAGCCTCAAGAGGCATAAAGTTAGGGCTCCCTGAAGTTAATGGATCCCTGACCATTCATTCCAGAGGTGGATAAATGCCTGTTTTCAGGAGATTCACCTCCATATATGTGAGCTGTAGTGAGGGGGGGCAAGTCCTTACACTGCAGCTTCCTTCTCACAGTCTCCTGTTTTGATTGATTTAGCAGCCACCTGGGCTAACTGGCAGAAACAGAATGAGAAACGTTTAATTAACATCACAGGAAATGCTCCAAGTGTGCTTGGAAATAGCAGGGATAACATTAACATGCCAGTAAATATTTCATAGATTTACAGTCCTTTCAATTTAGACTTTTATTGACTCAACACACAACTATATCCCTGTGCTGCCTTTAATCCATTTATAGTTGGTTATTTTTTAAAATCAAAGATATGGATAAAGGGTAACAGGAGACCACTAATGTCATGCTTGGAGGTATGAGATGCTCAAGGGTCCAGCAACTGGCAGTTGCATCACCTCAGAGTATCTTGCAAGGTGTTTACTACCTAGGGCTGTAAAGAATCCCTGATAGTCAGCCTCTATGCCATACAATGTAAATATGTCTGATGAACAGAAAAAAACAACAAACAAAACCCAGCAAAGAAAGTAGAAGAATGTTCGAGTCTTCTTTTTTGTAAAAGAAGACAAAAACCACCACCCTGTTGGTAGAAGAAATTAAACTGTTGTACCAAATTATGAATCTGAATCACCAAGTCCCTATCAAAGCAACATTCAAGATGGAAGAGATTGAGAAGTTTCTTTGCACCTGACAGATTCTCTTAAAAAAGCATATCTTTCCAAATTCTTTTCAAGATCTTTTCAACTGTTCGAAATTGAAACAAAAACAAAACCTCCAAACACAGGATTTTGACAAGAAAGAGGTAAGTATTGAACAGCTCTTGCTTGGAAAGCCAGTCTTTTGTTAGCCTGTATTTCCACCTAATTGTAAAGGCCCCACTACTAATCAGAAACATCAATTTTGCATTCAATATTTGTTATGGGCCTAGATAAAATTTAGAAAAGCCTAATTATTCAAAAACAGCAGTCAAAGAAAGAAAGGATGTAGCACTGTTACAGAAGACTGAAACATTACTCATCGTATATTAGATGAATATTGACCCAACAGCCATACTAGCTCATTTTGGGCCCGAAAAGTGCGGAAATAGCTACCTGGTGCTCAGAGCTGAGCAGAACAAATTCTGTAGAAGAAAACAAATTTCTCTAGGTTAAGTCTGAAGCAAATCTTAACTCTGTTCTTATCAGACTCTAGTGCCTGCAGGAACAGCTATAGCATGCTCTGAGGAAAAACACTTGCAGATGGCATACCAACACCTACTTTTATGATGCCTTTTCCTGAGGAAAAGTTAAATCAGTTCACTCCATAAAGTCAGCTGAAAGGTACACAAATTATCGTACATATGGGGTGCATGTGAAATGAAATATGAAATCAATCTGTCAGTGGAATGGAAAAACAGACATGGTAGAAGCTCTAGGAGTAGAACACTGGAATTACTTTCTAACTGATACAACACATGGATGCCTTAGCCTTTCGAATAACCCATGTTTGGCCTCTGGAAAGGCTCCCTCAAAGATGATCTTTGTTTATGTTAAAGCTGGCCACAATAATAATACTACATTTCTCGGAAATATACAAAGGTCAGGCTTTGGTACTACTTGGAAACTCTGTGTTTAGAAATCAATTTGAATGTTTCCTTAAGTGTTTGTTTCATGGAAGGACCTGCTTCATGAAAATAGCTCTGGTGTTTTAGCCACCAAGATGTAGAGATAAGAGGAGTCGCTGCATAGACATAGCAACTGTCGGTCGCTGAAGGGGCTCAGCAGCTGGATGCAGGGAGATTACATTCAGACTCTGACATGGAACTGGCATTTCAGATTCACAGTTATGGTTATATCAGAAATCACAGCTGAATTACTTCAGCCTCTATCAGCTGCAGAAGCAATGAAGTTACTGTCTTACATACCACATTTGTATCTGTGTTGGACAGGGCTTTTTATACCTCTTGTTACTTTTACTAGCTTTTACTACTGTGTGCTTCATCCTGGTCAGACAGTCTTCTGTTTTTTTTAATTATGAAACAAGATTTTTTTTTTTTTCCTTGAGAAAGGGAGAACTGTGAGCTCTGACCTGCCAGCCTAAGTGAGGAAGCTTTAAATACCTTTGTCAATGCACTCTAGTTCTGCTGCCAAGGCAGTGATCTTCTTTGCAAGGACCAAAAAAATACTCAGAGCGGATAAATTCTCGGAGAACTAAAAGACTGAAGAAGTTGTTCCTTTTCCAGAAACAGTAACAAAGATATCTTTATATGCACTGTTCAAACAACTAGAACTGTGGGACGAGGAGGAGGAGTACGAGCAGAACAAGAGATTCCAGTGGTTTGACTGAGCGTTAGTTAGAAGAAGAAAGAAACTGCAGCCCTTGCGGGTGAGTTCAAAGCAGCAGCTGACAATGTCCAGGCTGTTCAAACAGGCTTGCAGTGCTTTAAGGGACTTTCTGAAATTCTGGTGAGAGTTCTTTCTTACACCTTTGCATCAGAGACAAAGAATTGGTAGATTGGGAGTATTTTAAAGCTTAAATACCGGTTCCTGAACTGCAGCCTTTAGATACCTACATGCCCCCAAATACCTTGGTGAAAGTCTTTAGAGAACTTGTTAGTGACATGCGATGTTGGCTTGTCTGTGTTTCCAACTGCAGAAATGCACCATTAGGCCTAAAAAGTACATGAAACACCTCCCTGATACTACATTTCTGTAGGAGATTGCCCTAAAGGATGTTACCTGATCATTAACGGGAAGGGATTGTGTACATGCATGTGACTTGAAGCAATTTTGGCAATAAGGTTTTGTTTGGACTCTAACTGCCTGTCCTGAAGTATCATTCCAAGGAACAGGAAAAAAGTCAGTATAAACATCTGTTATGCGGGTGGCTCATTTGTTGTTTTGTTTCTTCTGTCCTTATAGTCACACGAAACAACCATAGCTGCAATCTTTTTGACAAGCTTTAAATCAGATCTTTATCTTGCTCCTTTAGTTGTCTTCATGCTAGAGGTCTGGAAAGAGGTTTTAAAACTTTGTCTCCAAGCTGTATGAAGGCTTTATGCATAGAAAGAAGACCTAATGTGTGACAGTAATTAACCAGCAATCCAGAGTTTGAAGCCATCTAATTGCATGTGCATATATGACATTGACAGGGTGTTGTACAGGAAGCTGATCCAACTGTTGAAGAACCAAAGAGTTTTTAGGAAGGCAAGTCTTGTTCATCACATTATTCCATCTTGGTTTGGACATGTTGGATGTGTGGATTTAAAGCTCACATACAAGGAGGTACACTTAAAAGTTTGCTTTCTACAGTAACTGAGTTAACAAATAAGAACACGTGCATCTGCTCAGAATTTTTAACTCACAAGCAAGAGTTTAGTCTGAACTGGACTGGAAAAGAAACTTTCATAACTGATTATGCCATTTCAGTAAATACTATGGAAAATTTCAACTGATTTTTTTCAGAAAAAATAATTGAATTTCCCCCCTTATTTAGAAAAAAGTTATTTTAATAAGAAGTATCAAGACACTTTTGAAAGAAATATTTGTGAAATAGTAAATCTATCCAATTATGTATTAATGAGACTCTGTGTGTCTATGTGTATAAAGGCTTGTTCGGAACAGGGGTTTAGGGCTTGCTTTCAGGATAATATGTTTTCACTTTTCAGAGTGTGAAAACAATGAAATAAACACCTTTTGCAATGTAAGCAAGCACTATGTATTTTGTTCCAACTTCACATGTGTTACATATTTTAGCACTTTGTCCTGAAATATGCCACATGTTTAGGAATACATAGAAAAACCACAAATGAAAATCTGAAATTTTCTAATATTAAGTAAACCTGGAATTTGCAATTTCCATCTACTAAACAATAGCAATTTTCACAGTTATAACTTTTCAATAGTAACATATTTATTCTAAGGTATTCAACAATAAAGAAGAGGCACTGTTGTTTAACATTTCTGGCCTGTCATCATGTCTTACAGCATTTTTTTTCTCTTAAGTACATAATATTTTGATTAGCTATCCAATATTTCCTGATTATATCTGTTTATTCTTTCATATTTATTTTCTTTGTTGGTTATGCACAAATAGGCTTTGTCTTTTTCATTTTGCTTTTTTCCCTGCATCGAGCAGAAATTTTGAAGATTTTGTCATAAGTGGAACTGGTAAAACATTCTTGCGCTGAGAATGCTCTATTCCTAACCCACTAATTTAAGGGTGGAACTATTTCTGGAAATGTTATGAGCCTCTGTGCTGAAGAACCTCTTATTCTGTGAGTGCAAAGGCACTAACGCTTTGATACAAATGGTCTGTGCTCAGATGTTTTCCATACACTTGGTGAGTTGGCTTTATTAAAATTCTTCTAAAAATTACATATCTCTTATTAAGTTTGCATGCTGATTTTGACATCCAGTTTTCAAATGCGGTCAAGGAGAAGTATATAAAAATATTTTATCTCTTTACGTCTTATTCAAGAATGAATACTACCTATTGCTTCAAGCCTGTAAGTAGCGTAAATTTTGGAGGACTTGGTTGATTTTTCTATAACTTGAAGTCATTTAAAGGGAAAGAACAGAGCAGTGGGAAAAAGTTTGGAGTCTATGAAGCAGTATGCACCATTTTTTATCTCCTCCAGGACTGAAACAGAATAGCACAATTTTAGAAAGAAACAATGCTACCGACTACTGGAGTGCAAATACTCCAGGACACAGGGGCAGATCACTGAGCAGACACTTTCTCCAAAACAGTGAGAAGAGAGTGGAGGAAAGGGGGTAGAAACTGCAGGTAGAGTGTTCCTACAGAAACGGATTTAGTTAGCTGCTGTCAAATTGCTTTTTCGTAGAAGGCTTTTCATCACTCTTATCCTACTCTAACATGGTTCAGAAAGGAAGAGATGGTGGCTGAGCAGAGCAGAATTCAATCAGCAAAAAAAGAAGTATAAGCGGTCTTTGGAGAATATTTCACCTTGTTTGCAATACATTAAAACTTACCTGAGAAATGAGATTCTCAGAAAAAAAATCCCAAACTTATTTTTTCTTTGAAGTTTTATATAATATAAGACAAGGGACAGGGACACAGTAATGCTGGCAAAATAGCTGAACAGCAAAACCTCCTTTCAGTTCTTGTCTGACAGTGCTTGATATCTGGATGTTATCCTTTATATCTTGGCTTTCCACATTTTAAATGAAGATTTAATGCCTGTGAAAGGTGTTGGACTGACAGCCCAAGAAACAGAGAAATAACCTCAAATAGTGCATGCATCACGCCCTTCATAAAAATATCACAGCACACTGTAAAATTAAATTAGAGTCCTTGTTTTGCCCACAGATCAAATACACCACAAGGCAGAGGAATGCAGGGGATTTTTTCTCCACTACCCTGCAAAAGTGCTTCAACATCAACTCACATGACTTCCTCAAAGGCTGTGGCTAATCCCATTCCATCTCCAGACCTCTTTAATTAAGCCTGAAAAAAAAATAAAATGTGGTCATAGCTGGTACAAGTTATGCTGGTGTTTTCTGTGATGTAAACATCTAATGGGAATTGGTCTGTACCAGTATTTCCCTCTCAAAGCTGAGGAATCATCCAAATGGTAGCACAGAGCATGCATGATTCAAAGGTTGTTGCATTTGAATCAGAGATCTAAAAGGGGGGAAAGGCACCACAATGGATAACCAGTGGCTTAATCTGAAGAATCACAAAAAGTTTGACTCTGAGGAAAATATTTAGGCAATTTTTATGTTCTCCAGAGCTTCAGACATAATTAAAAGAGAAGAACAGTAACATGAGCAAATAATGTTTTGGGTTTTATTTATTTTTGGTTATTTTTCTAGAAGAACATTTAAAGATAATGCACCACAATTCAGTTTATACTGAAAAACAGAAAAGCCAGTGGATAGGATAAACAAGATTTAAAAAAATGAAACTATTAGATTTCAGAGTCTTTCATTATGGGGAAGGAGTTGGCTACAGCTTAGCAACTGCCCAGATTTAAACATTTATGCTTCTATTAGAACATTTACACTCCTATTTTTGTTTATAGACTTTAAATATATTTTTGTGCCTGGTATACTCTGGCAATACCCTCATAGGGAGTTAAAGATGGTAGAAACCTTAAAACACACTGTGGTCTAACCCTAACCAGGAACATAACTTTGCACACTAATATCCTTGCCAATTCTCACCCGGCATCTTACCCACCTTTTATTGGAACAAGGTTTTATATCCTCAAATTCCTTGGACCCCAATCAGTCAGACCACAGACCGGGGCAGAGCACGGAAACAGCATTACTCGCCTTCATCTACAAGCTCCCCGGGGCAAAGAGAGACCAAAGTGTTTTGATGGTACTGCTTGGCCTTGTGCTGACCTTTCATTCGAGCCCATTGCTATTGACTCAACTGTGGAGTCTCCTTTGGCCAAACAGGAACCACCACTGGGTGAATCTCCTTCTTACTCCCAGGAGGAGCCAAGGGGCCAGAGCTGAGCCCTGGGGCACCTGGTTTCCCAGGGCTCTCAGCTGCTACAACTGAGGTGGGCTCAGCTCCCACCTCTCCTCGCCTTCAACATCAGTTGTGTTGTGTCCTTGGGGAGGGACTTTGAGGCAGTGCCGTGTGTTCATTCCTACCATCTTTTTGATAGACCCAGATATATCAAACTTTGTATTTCCCCCAATGGCTGTCTAAGATTAGTTGCTGAGTTTAATCTATGAAGGCTCTCATCCATCTAAATAAAATTAAAGTGACATTTTTTTGGCAGGAAGAAGTCTTCTATATGCCTATTTGGTTGAATGTTTGACATTTGATGGCAGAAATTACTTCAACTGTTTTCCAAATGGTGTGTCAATGCTCTCATCGGTGAGTTTAGAAAACAAAGATCGACAAGTGAAAATTTTTGCTCATGCACTTAGCACAGACAAAATAGCATTAAATATACATCACTGAGTAAAAGCATTTTTCTTTTTGTTTGACATAGAATTTGCAACACTACTGACTTACAAAAGTTTGGGTATTCATTGCCTTTGTACTTTTTAATTAGACTACCTCAGTGCAATCATGGCCTTAGAGTCCCTGCTAATGAACATCACTATTAAATGCTGAATTTCTTAAATTAATGAAACAGGGCATATTCTGGGGGAAAAAAACCAAAACCCAAGCAAAATACAATAGTTTTCTATGAAGAAATATTAAAGGTTTGATTGAAAAGTTTCAGCTTTCTTTTTATTAGGAATCCTTGTAGTTTTCTCTTGCCTTTTTTTTTTTTACTAGAAAAGAAAGGGAAGAAACTAGGAAGAAGTAAAAGAAAAAAAATGGAGAATGAAACAAAAAAAAATGTTTTTTGTTTGAATCTAACTGAATACATATTATTTAGTTGGAGAAATGTGAAAAGGAAGGTAAGCACATTAAAAATGTACAGAAAGACTATTTTCGGAAAAAAAAACCAAAAACAACAAAAAACATTGGAAATGTTTTGATTAGCTCCACATTAAATTATTTGTGTGATTCAAGGGCGTATAACAATTGTCAAGAACAACATATCTCGACAGTATCAAAACATACATATGTCTCTACTGAAACAAGCAAACCAAGTGTGTTGAATGTGTACTTGCAAAGGAACCAAACTAGAGACAACTGTGTTGTCCATGCAGCTAACCAAAGTACGGGATTTTGTCAATAAAATGACAGCTACTCACATGTATTTATTAAATCAACATATACATGTATTTCACTCTTACTGCATCTTGTCTAATTGACACAGCAATTAGACAAGATGCAGATGATGATTAAAAAAATATGGAATCCATTATGTCATGCCTTACGAGATGCAGAATGGCCTGCTTAATCTGGTTTTTACCCCATGAACTAAATTTTTGTGAAATCCATCCAAGATGCAAATGGATTTTTCACATGAGCTCAAAATTATTTTACTGTTGCAAGCAGGCAACCTAATTCCCAGTGAAGGGAGTGGTCTGGAAAGAAATATGGAAACAAGCCTTTCCCTTTTGGGGAGCCAGTGGTCACATTCTCCTAATAAAAAGAAACCTGTAGTTGTGGTGGAAAAGACATTTAATAAGAGAAAGCTGCTTAAGTAAAAAAGTACAAGAAGTGTTGCTCTGTAGGTATTTTGATCTGGGAATTGCATACTGGCTTAGCATAAAACAAAGGACAAGAGCTCTCTTTTTACTTTATGAAAAAAGATCTTCACTAACAAGTCAGCTACATCAGCTATGCTATTCTATTGTATATCAGCACAAAGTTTCCATTCCTGCAAACAGTTCTCTGAGCACAGGTAACCGCATGTAAAGGTAGTTAGCAAAACCAGAGATACTACTGGAGATCTATATTTCCAGGTGTCAGTCTTCTAAGGATATACATATCGTGTTTAAGAAACACCACTAATGTGAGAGGGATGTCTAGTGCACCTAAAATTAAAACACGTGTATGAAAAGTTGTTTCTAATTTTTTTTTTTTAAACAATGTATTTCCGAGTTTAAGGCTAGAAGTATGCAAAATCAAGGGAGTAGAGTAGGAAGAAATCTCATTTTAATTGTAGTGAATATTAGATAAGTAATACAAACTACTGAATGTAAAACATTGTTACTGGGGGTGTCTTCCCAGTCAGATTCAGTGATATGTAAGCACATGACATTTCTCCCACCAAATGGTTAAAATTAATTGATATGAAAGGAAAAAATAGAAAAAAAAAAGTAAAGTAAAAAAACCTTGATCCTAACAACAAGCCAAACAAAAATTAGGTAAGTACCACTCATTACTGTAGCTATAAAATGTATGGTTTCAAAGGCAAATCACAGGAAAATCAACCACCATTATTAACATAAGAACCATGTAGTTTAAATATGTCAAGGAAAAAAAAAAAGGTAATAGACAATTCTATTTTATATTGAAGCACATGAAATGCAGGCCAAATCCTACTGAAGGTGAGAAAACAGTATACCATTTGCATCTGCAGCACCAAGTTTCCATTCTGACCAAAGTTGCCACATGTACAAGATAGCAGATGATACCAGCACTTTTCACAATGTAAAGTCATGTTTATTTAAGGAAGGCACGTAGCTGCAAAAATAAGTTAACATGCTAAAACATTTTATGGATCATAAACTTGTAAGGGAAACAGTATGAGCTACAGAACTTCAGCTTAATTTGTAAGCCATTGGTTACTATCCTATCGCTATGTTAGATAGCTTTGTTGAAACTGAAGTAAAAAAAAAAATAAAAGGCTATTTTGAAGAATTTCAATTTTATAGGTTTCGATGGAGGAAAGGAAACAGATAAAATATTCCAAGGCAGGAAATGCTGATTTTCTAGGAGGTTAAAGGAGTCGGAAGTTAATGGGATTTCAGTCACCAAGATTACCTTATTTGCAAAAAGTTGTTTCCTCTGGCAAAGGAGGAAGGTAAAAATACCTAGCTCTATGTCTTGAGTTTTTCAGGTCAGAAGAAGTCTGTCTGTGCATTTCAGTGGCAGTTCAATGAAGTTATATGTTTTTTATGAGCAAGTTGAAAACCCACCACATATACCATCCCTGCAGATCTTTTGTGAAGAGACCTTTCTGCTCCACTGGCTAAGGAGTGTTTTGGGAAAAAAAAACGTATTGTGAAAATACTGGATTATCACAATAAAAAAATTTCCATGGGTACTGTCTTCTATCTTGTTCCTTTTCAATCATTTAAACCAGAGAAACATAGATGTGAAATATCAGATCAGAACAGTTCTTTGCCCTGACTTCAAAAAGGTCAAGTAGATGAGCTAAAAACGCAACTCAGATCCTTGCTTTCTCATTTCAAATAAATTACATTCATGAAATTTTTCAGCTATGGATATGGTACTTTCTCTTTTCCGCCTTACATTTGAAAGAGATGATTTAGAATATCTTTTTTTATCTTTTTTTTTTTCCTTAGGTTGGTAGAATCAATTTTAAACATATGCTAAAATATTTTGCTACATTAGGGTTAAACACAGTAGTACTTTTAACAAATTATTGAAGGAAAAACAAAAAAGATGTTTCCACGGCACAGCTTGAGCAATCCCAATAAATGCAGAGTACATTGCTGGAAAGCTAAAGGCTTAAATTTTTGGAGGGTAGGGACTCATAAAGGAAGAGCATCAGTGATAAGGAATTCAGGTCCTTTGTGAATTAAAGTTAATAATTACAAGTCAAGCCAATATACAGCCAGCATGGTGGAATTTGTCAGGTTCTGCAAGTAAGCTGTCCTGTCAGTAAATACAATCTACTTATAAAGATTAACACCATGTATTTATCATAAATAGCTGAACTATAAATCAGCATAGAAGGGAACTATAATGCATTTTTCAAAAATGAGTTATATTTTGGAGAAAATCCATTGTCTAGTCCCAACAGTTGAAATACACTTTAGCAGGTCAGTAGTTTATACACATGTATTTGGTCCCTTTCAGAACAACACATTTTTCCTTCCTGCCTATACCCCTACAATTAAAAAAATACCATTAAAATAGCCATTGTTTATGAAAATGATACATTGATTGACCTTGTCTGTAAAGAAGGAGAAGGTGCCACATGTGTTTCTTGGTTGGTGTTTTCAGATTTGTTTTCCCAAGCTCAGTGAACAT
Source organism: Aramus guarauna (assembly GCA_013400195.1). Classification (NCBI taxonomy): domain Eukaryota; kingdom Metazoa; phylum Chordata; class Aves; order Gruiformes; family Aramidae; genus Aramus; species Aramus guarauna. The sequence continues at coordinate 575,034 of VXBL01003811.1, forward strand.
GTCCCAAGCCACGGTCATATACACCGCTAGTGCAGTGGGTGAGTTCGGTCTCCATAGCTTCTAGCCTTATAAAAACACAAGCGACTTCAAAAAGAACCCCATTCCCCAGCTTAGAAAGACACATTTTTCAAGGGAAGTCTAGAAGCTTAGAGCCCAGGATGGGGATGAGCTTCCAGGGGGGATGGATCATTTCCCATCCCCTCTCTGAGGGGAGGGAGGCGTGCTCTGCTCCACGCTTCCAGGCTTTGCACAGAAGGACAGGGCTGAACGTGTTGGCAAAAGAACAATTTACTGCTTAATGTTCCTTTCAAAACATTTTGTCTTTGCCTGCATATAAAAGCTGTCCGTAAAATATGTTCATACATCAGTTCACAATTAATTAAAATAATCTGGATTTGCTGACCCTTGTCCGGGTTTGGAGAACCTTAAAAGCAGAATTTACAGTAGTTTTGCAGCATGGAGATAGGTAGCAGAGGAAGTATGAAACACTCATATCTGTCCATTTTCTGAAAGTATTTGGAGGTGGGTTGCAAGCACTGCGGTCAGCAGTTAAGTGACCACATAAATCCATTTTCTTGTAGAGGATGTTCAGCAGGGTAATTTCACCATCAGTTTGTAGCACAGGAAAAAAATTAATTCACCCCACTGTATTTCTCTCACCCCTCACAAACTAGTTAGAGGATCCTGAAACAAGTGTCAGAATTGAAGCTATAACATATAAAGTACCCCAAAGTTGTGTGAGTGTGGCCCTAGAAAGTTGTTATACTAAATGGCACTTTATGAACAAACTTACTCCAAGGAAAAAGAAAAGCAGATTTCCTTTGATCTGCTGAATTTTTCAAATTAATAGATTTTATACTGGCAATCACAAATGAGAAGAATTTGGTTTTATAAATGATTATGATATCCATTATAATGTCTAATTTCTGTTATGGGCAAATAGGTTTTTTCATCATAAACCCATTTGATTCTTTCACTTGTTTCACTCTATTTTGAGAGAAAAAAAAAAAAAAGAGATCTTTTCTTAGCACAATAACACTGAGTGTTTACTTGGCCCTTGTGAGTTAATGTGAAGTATTGTTAACGCCTGCTGTGAAATGATGAGATGGGTGGCACTTCTGTGCATATTGCATATTGCGCTTGCATGTGAGTATCTTGTGGTTAGGCAGCCACAGGATTCTGCTGATAAACTGTGAACAAGAACAAATCTGATTCCAGGCAAGGACTTGACAACATTTCTCCCCAACATACTCTTACACATTACACATAGAAAAGGCAGCTATCCAAAACTTCTCTAGTTCATCCAAAGCACTCTGGAACTAGATAATTGGAGAATTGTTATGTGGCCATTATACCAAATGCTGACTGGGTAAGAAATTCGCCTTTGTACTCATATAGACTGCAGTTTCATTGCAAAAGATTCTTTCTGTAGCACGGAGGCCTATGCATACACGGCAAATCAAGCTTTAAAAAATGTAATAGGAATAGGTACGGTTTACTTAACTTGTTACCTTTATGGCATTAAACATGTAAAGTTTCTATTTTGAACAGGTGACTCGGACACCATCAGTCATGTGTTTCTTAGCTTTCTCAGCAGCAGTTGGAGGCAGTCATCATATTAATGAGCGCAACTCCGGGGCAGTGAATGTAAAGGAGATCATAAAACAGGAAAATTTGTAGTACAGCTTTGATGATAAAACAGCAAATGCTGCTGAAATGTTCTATTTCCCTCTTTGCACCAAACTCTTACAGAGCTCCTTCTGACAGATGCTGTGCATCTGTTGGCCATGGGAGAGTGCATGAAAACAAGACTTAGGCAAGGTGGTGCCTATAGCTGAGCCCCAGTTTTCCCAGTCAGCAGAGCCCTTTTATTTGAAAGTCTGCACCCTTTATAATATAAATTACAGGTTATAGATGCTGCTGAGCAATCTGGGAGGTCTGGGTCCATGAGTGCCAGAGGATACTAAATTTGGTCAATCTGCTACCGTTTGACCAATATAACCATTCTCTCTGATTGCTTTCTGGTGGCTGTTGGAGAGGCCACAGCTTAGGCACATGGGTTTCAGAGCTGTTTGTGGAGGTGGTCCAGGGGACAGGAAGACCTGTGCTATTGTGGTGGACATGTCAGTAAGTAGATGCTGGATGCACAAGCTGTGAAGCGTGCAGAACTGGCTTCAGCGGGGAGATTGGAAGCAACTGCAGCAGGCATCCTGAACTCTGGCTTAAGACTCACACAGTCACTACAGTGCACTTGGGTAATAAGAGCAAATTATCCACCACAACTCAGAGACCCTTCAGTGGTGTCCAAAGACATGCACAAGCTTTTGCTAAGTATTTAAAGACTATCAGATGGGCGTAGAGAAAGGATTTGGACCACTGGACTGCATCTCCTTGATCTGTTAAGCTCTGTGGTATGCCAGCTGTGAAGGACTGATTTAACCATATCCTCATTATTTTATTGACTGCAGGGAGGAGAAAGTTTTTCCTTAATACCATTGGGAGTTAATGAGCAGGGCCAAAATCACTACCTCAGTCTTTCCACTGGAAGCTTCTGCATGGTTCCCATCTCCCACCGCACACAACTCTGCACCTCTAAATATTCTAACAGAAATCTGTTTCTGGAAATATTCCATACTTTGTATGGGGTGCAATGATTTAAAAGTAAACGACAGTTCAGTGAGAAGATATGTCAGAGCATCCAGAAACCAAACATCTCATTGTATTGCATTTAAGTGGTAGACAGTCAGGGGTTTAAAAAGTTTTAGTATTGTTTTCTGGTTATGTCAGCCTCCTGCATGGAAGAGTTCAATGGCTGCAGCATCACCTATTTTGTGACTGCTGTGCAGTGAAAGGGATCACCATTTCCATCACTGATTAGTTTTTTGCTGTAACAACTGCATTGGACTGACATGTAGAGATGGGATGACTGTTAGTCACACTGTGTGCCTCAATATCTCAGAGAGACCTCTTAGAAAGCTGGAACTTTTTGCAACCAGCTCTAATGTCAGCTTAGTTGTACCTCGCTCACAAGATACTTCAGTCAGTCTTCCTTAGTTCCTTGCATTTTCTTATTAAATTTTCCGTAGTTCCTTGCATTTTCCTATTTTCCTTGTAATCCAATTGGACTAGTTGGAGCAGCCTCAGGGCTGCTCTGAGACCGTCTGACTGAATTTCTTTGCTGAAAGTGTTCCTCAGGATTTTCACGCAGAGCTGCATCCCAGGAGGACTAAACATTTTGGTCATGCTTATTATCTCATCCACTCCCTCCGAGACGGCTGAGTGCCTGCAGGCAGGGGCTTTGCAGTGGGTGGTGAAGGCCCGCATAAAGCTGTATGGTGCTGCAGCAACATCCAGACTACCCGGAAAGGCTGAAGAGCAACTTCTATGTTTTATATTGGCAGGTTTATAATGAAATACTAATAAAATGACTGGCCTGAAAAGTAAAAGAAGGGAAACTGCATTTGCTGGTGTGCCCCAGTGAAGCTGAGAATACTGAAATCACAGCATATGTTTTCTCTCTTCTTAAAGAGTGCAGATTGTGGTCTATAATTTTGGTTTTCTACTTCTGACTATGCCAAACAGCATTTTTTGTTTTGTTCAAACAGCAATCAAGAATGGTATGTTATCAAGCCACGGTGCTGTGACCTTTGGATTTAAAGTGAATATTCTAGCTACTTGGAGCCAACACATGTATTAAATTGTAAGGTTGGAGGAAGGGTGAAAAACAGACGACATGTTTTTTAAGATGTTTTGCAACCCTGAAGCTCAGTTCTTTATTTCTCCTCAAGATTTTGGTGCATGACTACAGATTTTACAGGGATGTTATACCAAGGGCATTCCATTTATTCTGGTCAACAGCCAGACAGTTAAATACCTAAACAGCTGTCTGGAACTGGATAAACACATGGACTCAACATGTCTTAAAATAAAGAAATAATAATGATTTTAATGCTGTTTCTTACAACATAGCTATGGTATAAATAAACAATTAAAATATTTTTTATTTTTACATACATGGGGAAGAAAGAGACTGAATGAAGCACGCTTCTGAAAGAGAATAGTAAGTCCTACCTTCAGGATAATAAAATGCTGCAGTTTACTAATTAATTTCCTTCCCAGGAGAATGCCTAACAATGTTGGAGAACTTTCATACAAAATGTCTAATCAATTTTTTTAAATAATCAAAAAACCCCACTGTAAAACAAATCTTTGATTCTTAAATATGCTGTAACCTGCCATCCACTCTGCTTTTTTCAGCCTCTTTCCTTATTGCAATGAAAGAAAAAAGTAACATATATGTTCATCTTCCAAAATAGAATCTATTGATGTAACTGCGCTAGGTGGAGGCTAGCTATCTCATTGGGTTAGGTACACGGCATTCTTTTTTCTGTTGTCCTCCTTGGAAGCAATATAGAATCCCAGAATGGTTTGGGTTGGAAGGGACCTTAAAGCCCATCTAGTTCCAACACCCTGCCATGGGCAGGGACACCCTCCACTAGACCACGCTGCCCAAAGCCCCATTCAACCTGGCCTTGAACACTGCCAGGGAGGGGGAAGTGCTACTTGCATCAGCATGTAGCTTCCAATTCTTAATACCGTGATAGCATCAAAGGTGAGCGAAGCACTGAAAATTTTCAAGCTATCCGAAAAAAAAGGAAAATTGTAAGTGAGCAGGGCACTTTTTCACACTAAGTAGCTGAATACCAGGTCCATCAGTACTGTATAAAGGTGGGTTGGAATGGGCTTTGACCCAAGAAGACTGAGGCAGTTATTGAACAAATTTTTTTGGTGACAGAATGGGCAAATATAGTCGGTATCTCTAACTCTTGATATCTATGTGATGCCAGCATAATAATTTCGTTTTTTGAGCAGGAGGAAAGGAAGGAATCGACTGAACTATATTTTAGTCAGATTAGTCTCCCATTGCATCCCTCTGTGTACTAGTACAAGCATTTGCTGCAGAATAATCTAAGGGATAATGCAGGCAAGAATACATGGCTAGAAAAGGGGGAGATTGCTTAATCAGGAGTCCAAGAACCACAAAAATATCAGGTCAATAAAGGCTTTACAGATTCTAGTACCAACGCTCCTAATTTAGACTAGAGAAGCAGCAGTGTTGCAAGTAAAAAAAACAAACCCCAAACTTCAAGCTAAATCTATTCTTATGAGTATGGCTGACTGCACATCTCCATGAAGCTTGACAGCCATCAACTCTATTACACACAGACGTGTCTGAAAAATAAAGCCAAAGTTTTCCCCTTTATAACAACAAAACCAAAATTCTTCTGGTTCTTGCTGCAGTGAATATAGAGGCAGGCACATCTCAAAGGTTGATTTGAGGACTTGAGGTTTAAATTGCAACCTGTAGTTGCTTATTAAAAGGCATATTTAAAAGGTTACATTTTGTAGCCATTCACAGAATACACTAGACTTCAACACTCTTCCTAAATTGTGCACAATGTATGAACCAAACCAGGTAATTCCAGACTACAAGTTTGCTCCTGTTCATGATGATAGCAAAATGCCCCAAGGACCAGTTATGATCCTTTTCTCCCCAAGCACAGTTCACTGATTTTAACACTATACAATACCAAAAGGCATAGCCCTACAATGAGAGATAAGCAAGAAGACAGCTTATTCAAGGTCATACAAATTCTTGTAAGTACAGTAACGAAGTTTAGGCAGCTAACTAATCCTTCTGGCTTAAACATGTTTTTGAAGTGTTCCTGTGTGGATCGTAAGATCTTTTGTTGTGTATCCCTGTGTTTGGCTGTTGAGACTAGTCAACAAAGAAAGGTTTCAGTTAGTGCCAATTGTGATAGGGGTTTTGGGAAATGTGATTATTAATGAGTATTTATATAGGTCTCTGTGTAGATTCACTGCTTCTAATGAGAAGATTAGATTTTCAGATGTGAAGTGAGCTTTAGCCTGTATTTTTATCTGATTTTAGTTTAAGACTGAAATCTATATACGTGAAACTTAAATGCTTGGAAATTAAAATACAGCTGTCTGTACTACAATCACAGAACTGTATAGAGAAATATTTTCATTAATTCCTGATCTGCCTGTTTTGACAGCAGCTTAGTTGTCTGATAACGCAACGAGACAAATTAAATCCTGCTTCAGGCAGTACACAGACCACATTACTCAAAAAGAGAAATTAAAAACTGTTGAACATCTGTTATTACTGTGAATTTAATCTATAGAACAACTTCATTATTTTACTTCACATATTTAACTTTACTGTTAAGGAAAAAGAGAACGTCTTGTGGTTAGAACATTGCTTTTTTTGGAAAAAATCTGTTATTTATTCTCCTGTTTGCCATTGATTCCTGAGTGACTTTATACGGATAAATTAGTCTCTTTGTACCTTAGCTATCCCATCAGCAAAATGGGAATATTACTACTGCTCACTTCATGAGATTCTGGGAATATTAATTAGTTTCAAATTTGTCCCATCTGTAAATGGCACAAACTACTTCCCTCTCTGAAAAGGACATTGAGACTAATGAATTAAGAGTACCGTATATGGAACCAAGCATTAGTAAGGTTCTAATGGCAGACCATTATTACATTTTTGATCGTAGAGAGAATAGTTATAGTAGAACCTTCAAATGTGACAGAAATCATACCATATATTTCACTGGCCTGGACAGTGTCTTTTAACTGTAAGATACTTAGGCACAAACTTACTTTAAATAATGCAAATAATACAAAACGGCTTAGCTTTACTCAATATTTTCAACATGGATTATCATCATGTTCATTGATGAGGTAATGGAACATAATTTCCGCAGTATTGCATGTGGTTTACTTTTCTCTATAAATGTTATTCATAATGAAAAGTAATAGTGGTGTAACACAAAAAAATTAACATACCTCTCAGGACTTCCGTTTTGTAGTTTACCCCACATACACAGCGTTGATCGTCTGTGGTCTTGACCACACAAAGCTCTAAGGGTGAGCAAGACTCACTGAGGAACAAGGCTTATCAGCACGGGTGTAGCACTGCGGTGGTGCTCTATATTGCTGTCAGAGCTTGCTCTACTGTGTTCACACAGTGCTCTGCCAACCTGAGTTGATACATCATTTAAAGTTGGCACTAGTTGCAGTGGTTTTACAGCATATGTCATTGCATGTTGTGGACAAGTACCCCAAGAACTCCACAGGAAGGAGGAGCAAAGCAGTGCAGTTGCACTGGGATGAAAAGGAAGAATAATTTTTGAACTGAAACCACACAGAATCTTTCAGTGGCTAATTTAAGTCATTAGACACCACCCCCACCTTGCTGATACCGCATACAAATATGCTGCTTTATTGACATGTTTCCTCTGAGTGCAAACTTGAGCTAGAGCTGAGGAGCACACTTCAGAGGATTCTCACAGAGGTAGAGTGCACTCTTTTAGTGCAATTAAATAGAGTCAAACTATGACTCCATGCAGTATGGAAATTATTTAGTCCCATTTTGTAGCAGAGAATTACTGTAGGTCGAATCCACCCAAAAGTACCAATCAGAAAATGAAACTATTTGGAAAAAAAAAAAAAAAAAAAAAAAGAGAGAGAGAGAGAGAAAACATTCCAGAGATGTAAAGGGAAACAAACAAGACATAAATATGAAAGAAAGAGAAAAGAAAATTAAAATTTAGGAAGTGGTATGAAAATAGTAATGTGCAATTGTAACATGAAGGGAGTCTTCAGTCTTGATGGAGAGTACAAATCTGACATGCAGCTTCTGACTGAATTCTTGACTGAATTTATTTGAATTGGCTTGATATGATTAAATCCAGCTATATTTCAGCTCTGTGTTACATATGGTGTAGATGTGCTAGCGAAACAATGTAAATGCCAATAAATGGAAATCTGGTTTGGAAGATGGGAGACACTGATGCCTTGCAGAAACAACAACCATGACTTAATCAAAATCACAGCAAGGAGGCTTAAAAAATCTGTCCAGTAAAAAATGCAATAATGATACATATAATTTTATATGTCATATAAAGAAAGGGAAAGCTATAAATTATATTGCAAAATAGCAGATATGGATATTCATAGGCAAGACTACTTTCTACTCCATGCATTTGCTATTCAATCACTAACACAGAGTAGTCCAAATGAAACCAATAAAAAGGCTGCTGTAGATACCTACTCAATGAGATTTGGCCTTGCAAGAGGGAATAAATGATTTCCAAGACAAATGGTATTTGATAAATCTTGAGGACAGGTTCTGAGACATTTCTCTGAGCAAAACAAAATTTACATTGATCTGATTTCCTGTGTAGTTTACCTTAGTATATATATATACTGTCTCTTTCTCAAAATGCTGCCACAACTCTGCAGAATATTATATAGGGTTTCATAATAAATTGTGTCATCAGCTGGAGAACACTGGACCACAGGGGATCACATTTTTGGAACAAATCATCATCTGTAAAGGATGGATAAAGCATTATGATGATTCTACAGTGTTTGTAACTTTTAATGCTGCTTTCAAAAGGAACAGGATATCTGCAATGAACTCCTTGTTTCAAAAGAATTAACCACCTTCCCACAGCCTTTTCTTTTTTTCAAAATGTAGACATGAATCAAACTCTGGAGGTGTAATAAAGAGCTGGTAACTCTTTCTTCCTTCCTCCCCCCTCT
>VXBL01003811.1:590028-620188 GCA_013400195.1 Aramus guarauna
CCCCCCCCCATATTTTAATGTCCTTTTAATACTTAAATACAGAGAAAACTGCATAAAATGTTTATATATATTTTCTATTGGATATTCAAAATCTGCATGTATATGCAAAAAAGAAGGGTATAAACATTAGTAATACAAGGATAATCATAAATGAGAAGGGGAAAAACAGTTTTTAAGAAAATGGTTTAATATCTTTTGTTCAAAATTTTTTCTTCAGTTTCCTCCTTTGATCATATTATGTATACAGATGTACTGCACTCCAATCTTTGGTTTGACGCATTCTAAACTTTGAGGACCTGAGAGCCTGGAAAATGGAAAACCAAGTGATTTACTGACATGATTTTAGTGTTCTTAGGTCAGTTCATCATGTTCCTGGCTTTTCTCTTGCTTTTCTGTGCAGATATGCAGAGTTCAAATTTGTGACAAGTAACATTTAATAACTTGCATCTGTCTGCTTTTGCTAATCTAGAAAGTTGTTGCTCCAGTTTGGCTAACAACCTCAGTGGTCTAAACCACTCAAAACTTTCTTAGTATTTTGTTTATCGCAATAAAGAGAAGCAATATGCAAAGCATGGCATATATTTTTAATTTCTGAAGTCAACACTTTTGTCATGATTCATGTGGCAGCTGGCAACTTCCAAAAAGTTGTTTAGAAAGCTGCAAGTCTCACACTGCAGTCCAGCTAAATTAACCTTCTTGGTCAGACTTGTACCAACCTTTCATAAATCATTAGCTCTATAAGCAGATTCAACTTTTAAAATGAGAAACATGTTGAAAAAGAATGTCATTTTGAACTAGGTGGAGAAGATAGGAAGCATTGCAATCACATACTTAATCATCATGGAAGATTTAGTAGAAAATATGGGAGGAAGATCACAGGCTGCACAATTGCAGGAAACTAAGAAATGCAAGGGGATCTTTCACAGTGATTAGAACAAATGGGACTCATTCGTCATTGCATTTCCCCTCTAATTTAAGGGCTTTCATGTGCATAACTGAAATTACTTGGTGGTATCTCAGGTTCGTTATCCTACTTAAGTTATAAAAATATGTTTTCCGGATTTGGTAATAGCTGTGACTTTGCTGTCTGTCTATCTTGCTGATCTGATAGAAAAAGTCATGTGAACAAGGCAAAGGTTTCAGAGGAACCACATACCAACATGTGTAGTTGTTCCTCCTCCAGTTATCCTGATTGCACTCTTAGGTCTTTGGAGCATGTTTGCTTTGCCTCCTAAATCAACAGAATGGAAACAGACACTGTTTTCATTTTGTGACATCTTGTGTTTTTCATGTTTCAGAAACCAGCAAACAACTTAGGGCTGGAGTGCTGACACATAATAATTGCTCAATAGAGCCACGTTTGATGTGGAGAGAACTTGCTTTTTAAGGCAGAGGGAGAAAGACAGTGCAAATACCACTTGTGCTCGGTGGGATTTCTAGTGGCTGACTACCTACTGGACATTGCTGACACCACCAAAGCCACTGAGACCCACTAGTTACTTCCCTAAAGAAATACAGGCAATTCATACCTACTTTTCACAATAATCTTCTGAGGAGGAGTTTAACTCAAGAAAAGTTGCTTAAGGAAATGATGGTCAGCTTGGGGGAATGCCAGCCTTCTTACGCACATCAAACAACCTTAGTGAATCTAGAGGGACCTTTTTTTGTGGGAACATGCTTTCCTCTATGCTGACCTTATTAGAGAATTAAAGCCAGAGGACGTAAACTTTTATGTACCTCAAGGTGCAGCTCCAGGGGCAGCCCCACCTAAGTCAGCAGGACTGGTTTTCATATGGGAGTCCTTAAGAGTAAATATTTGCCAAAACACTTCCAGTTTTGACAAGCTCTGTCAGTCAGAACTCCATTGGCTTCAACCACTACCAGAAGCCACTACTCTATTACATTGGTAAAACCTGTAGCTATACATAAGACACAAAAATGATATTTGGAAAATACAAATTTAAAATTCTAAAGATCTTCAAACTGCTTAGGAAAAAACCCCAAACACTCACATGCAGTAATGAAATAGAAATCAGTGTTTAATAATACAGGATACTTTTGTAGATGATGCCAGATACAGTCTTTCAAAAGTACATTAATTTGATTTTTCCCATCTGACAGAGCACTCTTGCCCTCTTCCCTGTATCAGTTGAGTAAACATAAAAATGAGGTAAAATGAAAATCTGCTGTAACCTGAAACACATCAGCAACTGATGTGACACTGAAACAGTTGGAAATATGTTTTCATATCTTTTGTAGATGTATTTTTGAAAGATATCTTGTTCTCTTAGCTCTATTTATGAGAGGAATAGAATAAAACAGGAAGGAGGAACTGTGATTTAGTGCATTGTCCTTACAGCATACTTTGAGAGAGATGAAAAAACTAGAATGCTTCTTAATAATACTATTATACTAAACAGAAATCAGAATGAAATTCAGTGATGTATTTCTCCATATGAGAAGGATAATTTGGCAGTAAACAAGCATGGATAAAGTCTGATTTTTGACAGCAACACTCTTTTCTAATATAACAGAAACAGATCTCATTGAGATTTTTGCTTGTTTAAAAAAGAAGACCATAAGGACCTCAGCACTGGATCCTATATTTTACTTCATATGTATTTGGGCATTATTCTGCCATCTTTATATTCCCTAATTCATTCTAAATACGCTTTCTAATTATTAACCAACAACATGTCATGTACAGAATACTGGAGTGTGATTCATTTTAGATAATGCTCATATCAATATGTTTCTTAATGCGATTTAAGGCTATAATTACTTGCTTTGTTTTGCAGATCTGGACTTTAAATTAGATATTAGCTCCATGAAGAAGGTTTACCTAAAAGTAACTTTGTGATAATAGAGACTGTACTAAATTTCCGGGGACTTACCTGCATGTTGTTTATATGCTATGGCTTTCTACTGACATAAGCATTTTGGGTTACTAGCAATACCCTGGAGACGCAAGATGTATAAGCCAAATGAAAATCAGATATACAGGTAGGTCAAATATATTTCCACTGTGAAGGCGTATTAGTGATGTATGTCTACCTTGAAATGTCTCCTGCTCCTCTGTAATTTTAGCAACTGTCCCTTCTTTTTAACTTACTGTGAAACCTGTAGGATTCCTTGATGTTTAACTTGGCCTCCTGGGCATTCACATCAGGCCATTGAAGCTAAGTCTAAAATATTTGGAGTGGATTGTAAAAATAGGAATGAAAATTGTTCTTGGTAGGCTCAGCTTCCTACTGCATAGCATTCCTTTACTCATCTGGATTTGGCAGATCTGGAAGTTTTTAGCAGCAGTGAGGACAACAAGCAGTACTGTCGAGCTGTGTTTAGAAGGGGATTCATTTTTTGCATGCAGGCTGAAGTGAACCTGCAAAATGAAGTGCTCACTAAATGGGAAAGGAAACTTTAACCTGCCAGACAAAAGCAAAAAAGTAATGTTGAGGAACCATGCACTAGTGGCTTTCATTTTAAGTTAGTTTTTAGTTACATACTCCAGAAATCCACATTTTCCTGCTGCGATATGTATCATATGGCTATCTAATGTACTTATTGTGTGTTTTGACAACTGCAAGAATGGCTGGGTACTGGATGATCTTCCCACAGAGGGACCTAGAGCTGTGGGGCAGGCAACCCTGGTGACTTGAGATGCAGCGTTTTGCTTCTGCAGCATGCTGCCTCCCTGGAAACTGGCACGGCCATGCCTTGAATCTGCAGACATTGCCACTTAAAAACCAGGAGGCGATACTCCAACTAGAGAAAGGCAGCACAACACTGGGGCTCGTGATCCTATCTTTCATTCTTCTACATGGGATAAATAGCATCTGGCCTTCTGCCTTCAAAGACATCAAAATATCCCTAATATGTCTCAAAAAAGGTTCAGGATCAAAGGCAAGCCAAATCCAATGTGGTTTAATGTTTGTGAAACTCTGGAACTTCTTTAGGGTTCACAAAGCTTGTTTTAACTTGTGAAATATTTCTCCTTTAATTAAAACCCATATTTTCCAGCCAGGGCGATTCAATTTTATATTCAGCTGAAGTGAGAGAGTGCTATGTGTTAGCATAATCTAAAACACTCACAACTGAATGGGAACAGAAAACTGGACACTAAAAATGTCTTCAGACATAAAAAAGCAAATTACTCATTAGTAAACAAAGTGAAATAGCAACTAAAAAGGCAGAACAAGACTAGACTACTCTTGCAACAAAATCATGAAGCAGAAGTGTGAAGTCATTAACTTCCTTTAATAAGCAGTGTTGCCATATTTGGGTGCTGATGTTCAACTAGAGGAAATTGTCATAGACTTTTATAGACCCATATAAGTTCACATCTGCTGAAAGCCTCTCCTGAAAACACTGGTCTCATTTCCGGATTTTTTTATTTTTGGGAAGAGGCAAGTAAAAAAGATTTCAGNTCATGAAGTTAAAGAGGTAAGGGCATGCTTAATTACACAGAACTGAACTGGAGCAATGTGATAAATTAAGAAAAAGGGAAAACCCAGTCGGGATTTTCTTACTCAGAGATGTAACAACTTGTGGCATCCTGTCCTCTGGTTCACTCCAAGAGCTGAAACAGCAGCTACTTGCTCATATCCCAGTTGCAGTTGAAACTTCCCGCTTAGATGCATCATTCCATGGACCTCACACTTGGCTCAGCTGACCTCACTGGCCTGTGCTTTTATAGGGAGAACTGAAGTAGGATATGATTCCTTTGCAAAAAGTATTATCATTTGTATGTCAAATTTAATATTTAGTTTACCTGGATAACTGATAAGTGAAGTGTGGTAGAAAAAAGTTTTTTTTTAGAAATGTGAAGAATTTTGTCAGGCAGCACATATGAAGAAGAGGAGATTTGCAATTGATCTGATTCATAACTTTAAAAAAATATAATTTGAGTCAACTGGAAGCTTTTGGCCTTAATTCTCTTGCCATAGGGAACAGAGACTATCAACAAATATGAGGGAAAATGACAGACCATAACACCATTCAAGGCAACCTCTGGAGACAGAAAAAGTATTCTGAAGATGACAACTAAACTATTTTTGACAAGCCAGAAAAATCCACTTGGAGTGATAGATTTCTCATTGTAAAAAGTCAGCTTAAGAGAGAGTGAGAGGTGAAAATTCAAAGAGATGTCCAGTCATGAAAGTGTGAGTGTGGGAAACAACTGAAAAAGCTTTTGGGAGTATTCCAGGGCTTTATAGCTATACTGACAAAATACTGCAAATCTGGCTAGATAGATTTGTGTTTGGTAGTGGGAAAAAAATGTTCTGCAATAAGCTTCAGATACGAGAAAGACAAAAACCTTGACTATTCTAGATATGCTGCTACACATTTAATCTTAAGCTAACCTTAAACCAGAGAAGCAAATAGAAACAGACAGAAATCTGCCGTTCTTAATGATGATTTACCTTGGACACTGCCCTGGGAAGTGTTGTCAAGAGTATCCTGTAGGGTTCACTTTGGTGTTTTTGAAACTTTTTGTTGGCCCAACAGACCACTGCTAGCTCTTAGCATTTCTTGCAGACCACGCTGTACTGTTACCATCAGTCTTTTAATTATTATACTTTACTACTTCATGAGTTTCAGAGTAGGAATTATCCATAAAGGTATGCAAACTACATCTGAGCCAGTGTTTGGAAACCTTTGTTTTCTTTCACCAGTGTCTGTGGGAATTGTCACAGTTGCTCCTTTCCAAGCAAAAGGATTTACCAGAGAGTAAAATGATAATGTTTCTATTGCTGGAGTAAAGGCAGTCTTTCTTCACTGTTTTTCTGTCTATTGCCAAACCACCCAGCTGTCCCCGTTTATTTTAAAAACTTATTTAGAGATCTGAATCTGGATGGGGATAGGAAAGTAAAGTCAACATTAGGTAAAGAAACAGCATTTGAGTTACTTAGCTTGCACTAGGTTCACCCTTATTTATTATTACTAAATTAACTCTGGGCTGGAAAGGAGAGGAAAGCTGTAATCAGTTGCTTTTAACTCAGACTTAAAAATTTTAGTCAAAGTTTTTTAATATTCTGGATTCTTTTACATAATTGCATCCCCACACTGACAACTACACCTGAAGAAATCCAAAGAAGTTGCTTTTGTGGCAAAACTTTCTTGCCATGGCAGTAAGCATGCAAAAAAAATATTAAGCACTTGCTATTAGATTTTGAGATAGGTGGTTTTGTCTTTCTTTCTTTCTTTCTTTCTTTCTTTCTTTCTTTCTTTCTTTCTTTCTTTCTTTCTTATATTCATTTTAAGGAATGAAAATGTCTCAAATAAGCTTTCCAGTGGTATAGTGCCTTAGAATGAATCAAACACCTTTGCGTATTAAGATGCAATTATTTCTGCAGTATGAATGGTTGATTTGTAAGTTTTTTATAGGCACTATCAGACAACATTCCCAAAGCTGGTTGCAAAACTTGCTATAAAAGTTTGGTTGCCAACTGGTTGCTTGGCATCTGATTTCTAGGGGCATCAGAGCTGTAGGAGGCTAGGTTATTTTTCATCCCTGTCTTCCCCTCCAAGGTCACTAGGAACAAGATCTCCAATGTTATGTGTCTTCAGTTTCATGGGGAAATTGAATCTATTTCCTTGTTATCAGAATTACTGTTGTACTGAAGTCCTTGCACAGAGGTGAGGGTAATTAGGCTTTATCTAATAGATAGTCCTGTTCATGGCTCTCCTATTCACTGTTTCTCAGTTCTGAAGACTCAGCTTTACCGTGCAGAGTTGTTATTTACAGTCAGCACATAATATTTTATCTCTTCTGAAAAGTTGACTTAGATTTGTAAAAATGCTCAGCTGTTCCTCAAATGTTTATGTTTCTTGTAACAGTAATGGCCACAGACGCAGAACACGCAACACACATTTACAATATTTTACTTTGACATGCCATTCCAGTGGAGCTATTAAGTGATAGAACTTGCTTGACACAGCATAATTAGTAATATTGCTCATATATTTTGCTTCACTTTACTGCTAAGAAAGCTAACAGTGCAAAACCGATTATTTTTTCTGGAAGAAATAACAACTCTGGATCCCAGGTTTCTCATCATCTGCACTGTACAAGGATAACGTGGTAGCTCCACAATTGTTTTCCTACTGGGATCTTATGTTGGCTGAATGCCCGATCGCGTCTCTCTAGTTGTCTGAATATGTGTACATTTAAATTTTTTAAAAAGGGGAAAAAAGGAAAAAAAATAAAGAAAAGTAACGATTCACTTTAAAAGCTTAAGGCCAGATATTGTCAGGTCCCATTTGGATACTTCTGGAGGGCAGAGATGAAGGCAGCGCAAAATATTTTCCTGACTCACATTGCCTTGTGAAAGGGCTAACCAGGTTCGTATTCTTTGCTCCCCCTAGAAACAATCATCTGCTCCACTTTAGCACCAGCCCTGATCTTCCAATGTGGGGAGCAGCTGGGTGGAGGTTCAGCCAGACCTGTGCCTCTGTGCTGGCTAGCACTGTTAGGAGAGGCTGACCATGTGTTTTAGCATTTTAAAAGTTAATAGGAGCAGAATCTCATTGTGAAGTTGCTTGTAATTTTGGAAATCACTCTTTCAGGCACTTTATTGCAACAAGAATCCTCTCTGTCACCTCCCCTTCTCTAACACAACCTAAGAATGAAGTCCAAGGTGTTAGTGAAAGTCCAAACCATACTGAAAATTTGATTGAAAACTCAGCAGCATTAGGAAAACAGATTGCCATGAAACACTTTTTAATGACTTTCTTGATACTGTTGCTTACAGGGGAGGAAAAGAAACCCCTATGTCACGGGATAAAGAAGACATATTCTTCTGAAAGAACACATGTATTGAACATTTTAGGGGCTGTGTTTGCATACACAGTTAAGGGTGGATGGAGCCCTGATCTGAAGTAGACGGCTTTTCTGGGGTGCTCTTGGCTGTATCTTTTCTTCTGGTAAATATGCACTCCTAAGTGGAATATTCCTTGCAAGTGAGAATAACTGCTTGCAAATTCAGTTGAAAATGTAGCTTTAAATCCAAAAAAACAAAGACTTTGTTCATGTCAAGAATCTGCTGAATACTGCATTATCCATCTGCCCATGTGTAATTTAATCTGGCACCATTTCCAGTGATGTCATGCCTGGAACGTCCAGCCCTGTGGAGAGATACTCGCTGGGATGGAGCTGCTGCGTGAGGTGGAGAGATTAGCAGATGTGGTAATTCACTCTTGGAACAGAGTTCATATCAAGTTGCATATTTGAGTAAAGATGGTTTCTTTTCTTTAAAACATGTAGTTCTGGAGCAGGCATAAGTTCAAAAGACAGGTAGGTGATGAATTCTATAGCCAGTTCTTCTGGCTGAATATTGTAATTTTAAGGAAAAATTGTTCCATTGTGTCATTTCATTTCATGTCATTTCTAGGCAGCTGGCTTTGCAACTGTGGGATGAGGGGTGTCTGGCAAAACCTGTTCCACATAGATAAACTTCTGCTGCATTATGAGTCTTCCCCCACTCCAGTTAAGAAAAACTGTGGTCAGTTTTAGCACCATGTGTATGTGGCACGGTCATGACTAAAGTGATGATGAATGAGGGTGATGACTGACTGCGTATTAGTCAGAATCTCCCTACTAAGTGGTGGTCTTGCTGCAATAGATTTTGACAATCTTCAGTGCAATAATGTTTGTAAAGAAGTTTGCATGAGTTAAATTTCTGGGGCTACAGTTTCACAACAGACCCAGTTCTGATATCTTTACCAGCACTGCTTAATACTTTGTTTTGTGAGCTGACCTATTAAGGGCAAAAACATCAAAGCAGAGTGAAGCAGTAGTCAGTATAGATGACATTGTTATAATCTTGTGGTTTGTGATACGAACACAGCCAGATGGTGTGGCCACTCAGTTTTTACAGGGAAATTAAGTTGCACAGTGACTTCATGGGAAGAAAGTATAGTTTTAGATCTGTGACCTGTGGCATAACTCAGATTTGAGGCTAGGAAGATGCATAATGCAAACCACAGTTCATCTGCTACTACCTGGTAGCTTCTTTGGCAATCTCTTCTCAGACTGTCCTCTTCCCAGTATGACTCTGAAATTACTAATCATGGGTATGTGTTTCCATGACCCCACACATGCATTCCCACCAAGAGGATAAATACAGCTGCAGATACTGGCCAGCTATCTGCTTTTTTCTCCTGGGGCTTAGTTACAATTTATAGCTGCCGCTTTTTGACAGAAGGTGTGTGAAAAGAGCGATAGAGTCTCTGTAACTAGGCAGCAGAGAACCATTAGGATATCAGCACTCAGCAGCTAGGATTTGGTTCCCTTTGTGAGCTCAGTCATCTAGCAGCAGCTAGATAAAACAAATACTGCACAAGAAAAAATGCAGTCTTTCCTTTCTCCCCCTCTCTCCAGCTTTAATGGGGCATTTGTGCTCTTCATGCTTTGTGTTTTATAAATAATAGCCCCGACTTCTTTCTTATGCATGGGCAACATCAGCAAATTCAATATTGGCTGCATCAACAAAGAAATTCAACTGCTTGTAAGTCACTCTTATTCAAGTTGTTGGATGGAACTGATTATTTGCCAAGGCAGCTTCTACCATGCCCAAAACCTAACACCATAAAAGAGGTCAAATAAGAAACTTTATGGGGGCTTTTTTTTTTTTTAAACACACACACCACACCACCACCCCCCCACCCCCCTTGAGAGCCTTCAAAGATGAGCTTGGACAGATATTTTATTTTGATGAAGACCTCTACAGAGGTCCCTACAGAATGTGTTTGGAAGAGCTTTTCACATAAGGGGTTCTCAAGACTAGCTCTGAACCAGGGAGTAAGGACTCACCACACTCTGCTCCCTACTTCTCAAGTTTAGGTTCTGAGTGGAGCATACCCCAGCTCCTGTCTGGTCTATATTCCCAGGTTCATTTTCATAGACTTTGACATTTGGAGTCCAAAGAGACAAGTTAAGGCACAGTTCTTGACTTGAGTGTTTAAAAACACTTCTGGCTCCATACAGACAAAGCCAAGGTTTTGTTCACAGATGACTCTTCCAAAAGCAAGACCTCACACTGAAACTGTCTAAAAATATTCATACGTAATGCAGCAACAGGACAGCCTCAACAAAAAGCTCTCTTTCCAGATTTTGTCTGAGGGCTTCATAGATGCAAATAGCCTGTGGACTGCAGCTCTGTGTTTCCTGCACTATTTGACAATTATGCAACAATCTGATAGTCATTATTGATTCACACAGATTGCCAAACCTCTTAAAATCTGTAACTTACACTGGATGAAGAAACATGACCATCATGATAGTAAAACAGATCAATAGCTCCCCTCATCAGTTAATTTGCCTTCAATAGTAGATGATGGCAAATAATTTAGAGAGCAACATGAACAGCACTCAAAAACACTTCAGTAGTTATATTAAACAATAGTAATATTTTTCTTCTTTATTTCATCCAATTATTGCTTAACCGCTGGGTTCTAGGCTGACCCATCCTTAATTACATGGAAGCAATAGGCATGTCTACTCAACATGCAAATATCTAGTTATCATGCAGGTAGACTTAATTTCTTAGTCATGCAAGTTAGCATTAATTTCACCTCTAGGTTCTGAGTGAAGCATAATCCAGCTAGAAAACTCTTAAGTACTTAGTCAACATTGCAACTAGGCATAGACTGTGAAGCCTATATTGAAAGCATACAGACTGTCTTGTTGAAAGATTAGCTCAAGGACAAACCTGACATGTCCTTTACCTCAGAAGGCGCATAAATGGGAATTGCTCATGTAATTATATTTAAATTCAGTTGAGAACTGCAAAAGTCTCATTGTCTATCTCTGTCTTGTTCAGAAAAAAAAAGAACCATCAATAAATTATACTAGTAATAAATTAGACTTATAATTACAATCACTGTAGAACCTGTTCAAGCCATGACCTTATTCCTGTTTAATATTAGGAATGAAACCACTTGCTTCATTCACATTCCCAACATGTTGGATTGCATGATCTAATGATAGGCCAGAATCGGGAGTCCTGCTTAGTCCTGAAGTACTAGCACTGAGTGAATTTCCTGGTCAATGTTTTTCTTGGGGAATATTGGGGAAAATATTGGTTTTCAGATTATATCCAAGATAAAGCAGCTTCCAGAGATCTGTTTTGGAAACCTGAGGCAGTGCACAATTGTCCTAGTCATGTTGGATTGCCTGGACTGCCTGTCAGAAGTGACAATTTGTACAAGACCTATGCCAACAAAAATGGAAAGGTGAACAAAACACAATGTCCGGTCTCCCAGGCTCTTGCATCTGCTTGAAAAGTGACATGTTCCATATCACTGAGCACGATGAGCACAAAGTGATACCTCATTTCTGGCTCACCAGCACTGGACTCCAGTTTCTAGCTAACAGGGTTTTACCACAGCCAACCAGCTACTTGAAGTCATTATGGGTAATCAAAAATCTGATGCAGCGTGCACTTCAAATGCTTGTAGTTACATGGTTGTCAATGAGCAGAGAAAACAAAATGCAGATGTTTTAAGTCTGTTGTATCTTTATCCAACAGTGTTTGCTTTCCATACTTTTTTAAGAGAAAAACCTTACTGATAAACATTTGTTTCAAGTGTAGTTAGAGAGGAAATAATGACCTAGGAAAAACTAAAAAATGAATTTGCTTTCTGCAAAGACTCCCATATTAAGTATAATTGGATTAGAAAAAGATGGCAAAAAAGATATTGAATGTAATATGGGGATTTAATTAAATATCTGAGTTCTTAGTTCCTGCTGCTGATAGAATGTTTTATTACAGAAAACTATGAAGGCAAAAACCCATTCTGTCAAATCTGTTGTTTGAGATCTTAATTCTTGAATCCAGAGAAAGATTTTTGTTTGACAATGTATCAACAAAGTAATCAGCTCTGAGAAAACATGCTGAATTCTAATCAATATTTAAAGGTGACCCAAATAATTTGTTTCCAAGTTACAAGTGTAATTTGTAATTTGTTTTGGGTGAAACTGTAAAAAAATCTACAGCTCACAGTGAATTCTTAATTTACAAAGGAAGTGACAGTAGAATGGAAATTTGTTTTCTGCTTCTTCTTATGTTGCTAAGAAGGGTGCTCAGTCAGTGCTGGCGGGATGTATGATTTTGAAAATGAAAAGACACTCAGGAAGAATATATATTTTTCCACTCTTTTGCTGTAAGTCTTTGCTGCTCACTTGCTGACATGTGTTCTACTCTAGCAAAGCATTGACCAGTTCAAAAACTTAATGTGTCCCTGAGAACAGACTGTGTTCTTCTTGAGGCCTTATTTTCAATCAAAATGCCTGTGTTCATTGATCCTGTTCCTGTGGTAGAATGAATAGAGTGACATAGGTGAAAACTTTTCAAATGTGCAGAGAAACTCCCACTTGCACTTCTTCTGTTGTGATTTTTTTTCTATAGCATTTATCCAGCAAAATTTTAAACATGCCAGCACCATGCTGTGAAATCATAATGTAAGAACACAAGATGCCCCAGTATTGCTATCCAGAAAAACTTGGTGATCACAAAGTTTTACCTAGAACTGAAAAAAAAGCATTTATCAGTTTTAAAAATTGTACCAAAATATGACAGTCAATATTTCTTAGAAAATTTAATGTGAATCTTTGTAATGCCATAGTCAACGCATCATGTGCCATTATGCAAATCTTGCTGTCATACTGGGAAACATATAGAGATATGGAAGGATTAAACACTTGAATATTAAAACCAAATTCAATGGGAAGAACTTATAAGATTTAAGGTATACAACATTAAAGGAATTTCTGACAAGAGTTTTTTAATTTAAGGCATCAACATTAAACACTGTACAAAACATTATATGCTGATACATTGTGGTTTAGAAGACTTTTTGTCTGTTTTGAAGACTTTTTGTAAAACCTCTCCCTCCAGGTAGATGTCTGAAGAAGGAACCCTGTTAGGACAACAGTGAGAGGCTATGAAAATTCAGGTTTTTTTCAAAAGGGATAATTCTGTTGCAAGACATAAACTGATGACTGTTTTAAGAACTGGTTTCTTTTCTACTGAGGATAGGTAACACTTTCTCTTTAGTGGAATGATATTCTTCAGGTGTTGGGCAAAGTCACCAAGGTTCAAGCTCCTTTGCATTGCTGCTGATAAACAAGCAATACTACAATACATGATGAGACAGAGAAAGAAAAGGCAGAGGAAGACCCCGCAGGTCTTAACACAAGGTTTGGCATGCCAAATAATGGTCACTTTGTTGACTACTCTTTATGATTTAGGTGAAGATGATTTTTGAGGTCATCGTACTATTATTTTGCATGCCATCTGAAGGCAGATACTGCTTATGGTGCAAACTGAACTTGGACAAACATTTTAATAAGGAAACCTGAAAGATCAGGCTCTCAATAATGAAATAATTTGCTCTGAGTTTTGACTGGCATTGCAACATGCTTACATGTGTAGAAGTATTTGTGGACATGTCCATATATGCCAACTCAACAATTTCTCTGCTACACTCTACACCAATCCTCCTGAATTAGTAAGAGACACAGAGATATGATGGGCTGAGGCCAACTATATGAGGTTCAACAAGGCTAAGTGCCAGGTCCTGCACTTGGGTCGTAACAACCTCATGTAGTGCTACAGGCTTGAGGAAGAGTGGCTGGAAAGCTGCCCAGCAGAAAAGGACCTGGGGGTGTTTGTTGACAGCCGTGTGTCAACCATGGCTGAATATGAGCCAGCAGTGTGCCCAGGTGGCCAAGAAGGCCAACAGCATCCTGGCTTGTATCAGAAACAGTGTGGTCACCAGGACTAGGGAAGTGATTGTCCCCCTGTACTTGGCTCTGGTGAGGCCACAGCTTGAATACTGTCTTCAGAAAGACATTGAGGTGCTGGAGCATGTCCAAAGAAAGGCAATGAAGCTGGTGAAGGGTCTAGAGCACAAGTCTTATGAACAGTGGCTGGGACAAGTGCAAACAATCCCATTTTGCTTTCCCAGATCAAGTCAGTGTAAAACTCCAGCTATCAACCCAGTGGGGCATTTCAGGGTAGGTTTTTTTTTTTGTTTGTTTGTTTGTTTGTTTTTTTTTTAATGTTGTATACCTGAAGATACAGAGTGCTACTTTTAGCAAGGAAAGGAAGAAAATAAAAAGCTCTTGCTAGCAGATGCTTAAGTTTGAGAAGTCTTCTGGAATGCTGATGTAGATAAGAGAAGTCAGAGACATGCACTTGATATTTACAATTTTCCTCTTTTATGTGGGAACTTTTGCCTTTGTGACATTTGAATCTGTTACTGTGAAATGTATTCAGATGTTGAAAAAATGCACCAAATTTTCCAGAGTGTAAAACTAATTGTCTCTAGGGTAGAAAGCTGCTATTTTTGTCACACAAAATAAATCAAAATCAATGTTAGACCATAAATAAATAAAATTACAGTCATAAATAGTCTGTTCCTTTTGTTAGGTTTTATGACATGCTTGTATGAGAAGTTCAAACAACAAAAAAGCACTCAAAAGTTCTGAAAATCCTTCTCATGTAAATGACTTTACTCAACAGTGAAAACATACATTGGAATGAATTTACAGTGATCAACTGCACTGAATCTTAACTCCACTCAAGTGCAAGAGAGGAAACCCGATGTCACTTGCATAGTTTCTGCTGGGTATTATTTTTCCGTGGTTTAGAGAATATCTGCAGTATCCTATCTTGCAGGCAGTAAGTGTTCAAGTGATTAGTTCATTCAACAGAAATGTCTACTGACCATGAAAGTCCAGAAAGAAAATAGACCTGTCAGCTTCCATGACCTGTCAGCTGAAGACCTAAATGGAATTCACAGAGTTGTTTCCCAAGGTAATGTCAGATTTTGGTTCTTTTTAAACATCCAATCCATGGTTGAAAAATTGATGTGTTCTGCAGTCAGAAGACCTTTATTCTAGGATGGGAGTCACCAGGGACAGATGGGGATCAGTAGCACTTTATTTAATATTCTTAGTCCGTCACATTAGGCATGAAAACTTAGCAGGGGATAGTTTGCAAAGAAAAGGAGTACCTATGCCTTTATCCTAATATTTAAGGTCTATTATCTGGTTTAGCCTGTACTATAAATGATACACTTCAGTTCTCTGCTTTAAGGTCAGCCAGAAGCCTCTCTCCATTTATGACTTTTGTGGTATATAACCCTTCTGCCTGAACTCTCAAATCATCCTCAAAATAAGAGCAAAATACTAAAATTAGACCCCAAAAAACCTTTGAGCCTTGTAAAAATCTTGTACAGAACAAAAAAATCTTTCACCACCTTTTTTCACTACAGGACTGTCACTCTGTTCCATAAGCATAGAAATTCCTTTACAACAGGGCCAGTTCAGAAAGGTCAGAGTGCTCCACGAAGAGCATATGTGAATGATGCTGTGTAGCTGTTCTTAACTCACGCCAGGTGAGTGAAAAAGTGTTCGTGAAGAAAACTCCCTGGAGACCATATAGGTTAATGGTGCAAGAAATGAGACAGTAAGAAGTGAGAATTTATGTTTGGTTCAGAGCTGCTTTATGAAGTATGGACAACTGTTTCCTTGTACACCAGCAAAGTTATGATTAAAGGGAGACATCTTGGGTTAATAAGTGTTAAGTATTAAAAACTCTAGAGCTCAGTCATCAGAAAACACTAGGCATACCACATCTTCAGACTTGCTGGAGCATGCTGCCAGCCTCATGTCACCTACTGGTGTCAAGTCCCTTCCTTTGGTAGGACCTTCTATCAAGAGGCAGGTTTGATATCAAAAGCAGAAACGGCCCTTCCCCAATATGCATGCACAACTCCTTCACACTCCCTGTCTCTTAGTGATGCAGACATGTAAGCTGTAGTGGTCCTCTTTCCCAGAGAGAAGGAACCTCTACTGCCTATCAGTTTCCTCACCAAGCACCAGCCTGACAGATCACATCAATTTCATGAATAGTCCTGCTCAGTTTAAGTTCTAACATCCTCGTTGTATATCAAACTCTAATTTGAAGGACATGCCTGTAAGATTTTTGCTTGTTCTGCCCATATCCTGATCCAGCCAAAAGCCATGTAGCTGTAATTAACTCTGTGCCAAGTCTCAGCTTGAGCCTGTGAAGTACATTAGCTTAGTTAGAGATGGTGTCACCTAAAACCAAATATGTGACTTCAATGTTCCTACAAAAGCCAGTGTAGATAGAACTTGCATAGATATTTTTTCTTAAGATCTTAACCTGAATTCTTTTAAGTTTTATATCATGCATAAATTGAGGTGATTTTCCAATTTTGACCTCCAAGTTTCCATAGATGGCACTCAGAAACACCTAAGTTAACCCTTGTGTTTGTAGGCCAATTTAACATCTTGATACACGTACCTCTGACCGTCTTCTGAGTGCCCTTATAATGCTATTGCCTTCTGAATCTTGGAAGAGAAGCATATCAACTTCAACATGAGAAGAGATGCAAAATCAGATATCTTCTGACTGCTGAAGGATTTATTTTCTTAGGTCTGATTTTCCCAAACCTAAGCTCCCACTGCTGGAGAAATCCACTCACATTCTTTACATTCAAGGTGGAGTTTGAGCAAGCCACTTCTCTGTACTGGCAATAGCTAATGTGCACCTATATGTATAGTTTGCCACCCCTGATTGCAGTAAGTAAAAGAATAAGCCTAGCATCCTGCTATTGCAGGTCAAATAGTCTTAACAGATTGGAGGGACTGGGAGGATTCAGTAGACAAAAATAGTTACAGTGCTTAAGAAACTTAATAGACTACACTGGCCTAAATCCCATCTTCCTGTTTCCATGCTTTTTCCTCACTGGTTTTGTACAAATCCATTAGAAGAGAATTAATGTCATATAGACTAAGTGGTGACTGAAGGTACAGTGGAGATATCTGTCTATAAAGAAAAAAAAAAAAAAAAAAGTAAAAGCTGAAGGGGAAAACTAATTACATTTCAAGCACAGCACCTTCATTTCCAGCAAGGTCTCTGCTGTTTCTCACAGTTTTGGAAAGGTTTTCTGATGACAGAATGGATTGTTTTTCCTGTTGCACTCTTTCCTTCAGCCTGTCTACAAGCAGTTGTTGAAATAGATTTAAATGTGCAAATGGTATTTTGAACAGAGTCTGGAAACTGTAACACAGCAGAAACGACAAAGAAAACACTCTTCAAAATGGGAAAGAACGCAAGACAGAGCAAGCAACCATGCCAGTTGTGAGAAGAACTGAAAAGCTCCTTCTTGTGTTGGGTGTAGTAAAAATTTAGATCTTTCTAGAATGTCAGTAGATATTTATGCTCATTGTTCATTGTGTATCACATGTATATTAATGGGTTTTTTTCAGTGATGAACGGTATACATGTACCTGGTACACATGTGTCTTCATGTACATGAAGAGGTTTTCCAAAAAGCAAACAGAAGTCTTGAGAGCCAAAACATTCTCTGACTTGTTTGAACTGATACGCACGATTGGATGAAGACTTTTTGTCCTTGAATATGTTGATTATTCACTTTAACAAGTTGTAATGTTTTTCAGAATCAATAAAACCTTCAAAAAATGTCTACCCAATCAGAATGTGAGTTAATTCACTAATATATGTAATGAAGTAGTACAGGATAAATCCACTCTCCATGTCCCTCCACAAATGTCTCCAACCAATTCCTAAAAATTATGCAGCTCCCTCAAGAATTTAAGGGGTTTTTAGTCTTCCAACAGCACCAACTCTTGCCTACAATGTGTCTGCACAACTTCCTTGTCTGATTGGACCTGTTCCTTTCCTAGCTTATGCATCAGCTGCCTTGAAGACAACATTACAGAAACTTCATGTCTAAGGTCCAAACTAGTTACTGGAGGTCAATGTTATTTATCTATTCCTGTCTGGACGAATGGCAAGACTGCCATCTCCTAGGTTGGCTGCATATGGAGAAATGTCAGGCTTCCTTGTACAGACCTAACAGCTTTGTGGATGACATAAATTCATACAGACTTTGTGCTAGATATTATTAAACTATCTCACAAGCCCTAGACAACTAGACTGAGAATTATATTTTCTGAGACAGTAGGGAAACAGATTGGCACCTCTGGCTTCTTTAATGAGGAGAAAAAGCTGAGCATATCATCAAAGAAGACTTCATGGGGCTCTGAGGTCTCTGTAACTGAAGTTCAACTGACTACTCACATTGCCTTATTTCCTCATGGAGGTACTTAACATTATGTACTGAAAATCAGAGCCTGTGAACAACAAAGGTTTGGATAGACAACACTCAGTATAGAAGGTCTGCCTGGAGAAATAAAATTCTAGCCAGAACCTCATTCACTGGATCCTCACAAACAAGAATACAGAGGGGAGAAAGTGAGGAGTTATGTGATGAAAATTAAAACCATCAGTATATTCAGAAGGAAACGAAGGCATAACCAGTTCCTTCATCGGCCCTGTCCTCACTACAGATACAGTTGTAGTAAATTCCTCTAAACTAAAGAAAGCAATTACATTTGCCACGAGAGGAAACTGAATTGTTTCAATGTAATTGTTCTTACTTTGCTGCTGTACATTGCTGATCCAGTAACCATTACATAATAATTAACAAATGTTAATAACATTTACCATAAACACCTGTAGCAAGGATTTGGCTTTGACTGAGAGTCTGTCAGCACACTGTACACTGTTCAAGAAGTCTGCCCTGAAAATGCACACAGACTCTGACACACTGTTTTTGCTAACTGAGAGTCAGGATGTTTTTCATATCCTTTCAAGCCTTTGTCTACACAGCACATGTACCCTTATGCTTGAAACTGAGGGCAGATAGCTGGACATCATTTTTCATCAGTTATGTATTTCCCCAGAAACCTGAAAATTCTTCTGCTCTCTCCTTAGACACATCCTTTTGAATACTTGTTATTTTAAGTGTTTCAGCTATACCCAGCTTTGTTAATTTGACAAAGATGTAATGCAAGATGTTTCGTTATAAAAGAGGAAGATGCACATTAAAGTGACCTACTCACTCCTAAATGCCTCCCATTAAAGAAAAAGTTTGGCCCATGTGCTTATGAAACAGCTGAATAGGAGCAACGAAAAAAAGTTTCCAGAAGGCTGCCTTGAGTCAATTATATCACAGGCTACAGATCTGTTTCAAGGGTTCCCTCTCCCATTTGCAATTCATCAAGAATGTTGGAACCTTGACAAAATGCTTGAGTTGGAATTGCAGGTACCAACCATATCCCTCAACAAATCTCCCTTCCATTAAAAGAAGAGTGTATATGAAAACCACTTTGCTCCCACAGTTCCTTAGGAAAGAAAAAAACCCCCACCAAAATTCAACCAACCCCCCCTCCAAAAAAAAACCCAAAAACAAACCCACAATATTAATTAGATACATTTCCCTGCTACTGTAAAACTAATTCAATTAGAAGTACATGGAAGAACACCCGTGACACGTTTATGATGGCTGTGAGGTATTGCTTGATATATGTATGTATATGTATGTAACGCGTAAAATGACAACCAGTCATCTGTGGAATTTCATCTGATGTTGACTTTTAGCTGTTAGGAAGTGTGTCTTTCCTCTGCCTGCGACGTGACAGAGAGTAGCTGAACATCTTCCTTAGGAAAGGGGAAGCCTATCTTTCTCCCTGCTCCTAGGAGAAGGATGTTCTCACTGCTCCCATGCAGAAATCAGTGTCACAACTTCACGTGCATGCTAGCTCTCTGTGAAGATAGTGGAGTGAACTCGGTATTCTTATATCTAGTGTTATACTTAGGCACTTAGAAGACTTGGTAAAGCACAGAAGATATAAAATGTTACTTTTCTTACGAGACTCATGTAGGTGCAGAATGTGCCATGTCTGAGGCTGCATATATCACATTGGTGACATGTCCAAAGTGAGGAGAAATTTTCAAATTTACTGAACTTTAATGGTGTTTTATAAGTTTTGGCTTCTCAAGAAATTAAAAATTTCAAGAGGACAGACTGCCTGCTTTGGCCTCTCTAAATCAAACCACCAACATGGGCAACCAGCCTCTGCCAATGTTTCTGTCTTTCAAGGCAGCACTTGCATATTGGACATTGTCTATCTATCTAAAGAGTGGCCTTTCACTACTCTGCAGCATAACAAAAATTGAGCCATAGCTGGAGAATAAGGTTCTTTGGGCTATAGACTGGCATTTGCTCACCTAGGGAACTTGTTTAAAACTACTCATATCTTTCCGATCATAATTATTTATTTAAAATAGTTTGGGTTCTGTTTGTAGTCCAACTTTACAGTGCCTTATTTGGAATAGACTAGACATTTTAATTCAGTGAATAAAAAGGTCTGTATGACAAGTACTAGTTTAGTCTAAAGAGGAAATCAATAGAGAACAACCCAAATTCAAGGATTAAATAATGGGAAAGGGAAGAACTCGACTCATAGATTATATGCTACCTAAAATAAATTCCAAATCATGCCATCTTAAAAAACAAAAAATCTCTTTTTTAAGACAATTTAATGTTAATAGTTTTCTTTTCCAAATAGTTAATAAGAAAACTGACTTTATTCCAACATGCATAAAATGAAATACCCTAGAGTTCTTTTCTTTAGCATTCCAAATATTAATTCCATTCTGATATTTAGCATTTCAAACTGTTTCCATAGGCATTTATTTTACATTAAAAATACAGAACAAGTATAAACAAGATTTAAAAAAAACCCCAAACCAACAACCCAACAAAACCCCTGAAATCTGATGAGCTGTTGGACATTATACTGAAGTTGAACACTAAGTAATTAACATGTAGGCAGATTAAGTGCTGTTTCTACAAGCCGGTCATGAACAGTGTACCTGTTAGCATTGCTGCAATGTACACAGTTGTGAAAGTTGCAAGGGCCTTTTGAAGACACATTTCATAAAATCATGTAAGCTTTCGATAGGAGAGCTGTACTGCTTACAACTGTGTAACAAACTCAAAATTCCTAAGAAAATCCCATGATGAATGCTTTGTTTTCAAAGGTCTATGAAAGCTCCGTGTATCTTGAAACATTAAGGGAAACCATACGTGCACTAGGCCTTAATTTATTGCTTTGTTAAATGAATTCCTTCCATACCACTTTCCTGCCATTAAGATGTAAATGTAGGAAATAAAAGGTGGAAGCTGAAAATATCACAGAAGAATTCATACCTAAAGGAGGAATCTGAGATGTGTTTTTACCACCTGTGAGACATTAGCAGCAAGTTGTGAATAAATCTGATAAAATTAGTATGTATTGGTAGGATAATGCAGCTGTTGTAACGTAACTTTTGGCTTACATGAGACTTATTCATAATCTATTTTTATGATTTTCAAAATCCAGCAAAATAAAAAAGGACCACTGTCTAATTCTTACCATACTGTTGTTTCAAAAGCTATTTGCAGTGTACTCAAGGAGCAATTCCCTCTTCTTTCCTCCCCCTCCGCAGCCCTCCTTCCTCCAGCCCTTGAGTGCTTCCAGTTATAGCATTTGATTTCTAAAATTAAACTTGGGCCTATCTTAAAAGTCATAGTTAAGAGAATTTGGATAAATGAAATGCCATTTAAAACATTCTGATGCCATCCCTTTCCTGTGCTATTCCTTTCCTATACTCTAGCAGAGTATAGCTTCTTCATTGTCTAAATGTTTATTCTAAAGCAGCATTTACATTTCATTTTTTCCTTTCTTTTTTTACTTCAAATATTTACTTTTTTTTATAGATCTGCATATACAAAAAAAAAGCACAAGTGAATTCTAGATATTAGTACCATTATTCAATGCCTGCTGATGTGACTTGTAGTGAAACAAATACAATTGCAGCTAAAGGTGACAAATGGACCCAGAACTTTATAATTATTACATTGTAAGATCATCAAAATAGGCCAGTGGAATTCCTATTGACACTAGAATAACTAAAAAATTACACAAGAATTTCCAAGTAGATGAAATTTCTAAGCTTTGTTCCATATTCTCAAAGTAATTGTAAAGTTTCCATTTATGACTTAAAGTGAATCTGCATCTAAGAAATTCCACAGATTGACCATTTTCTCAAACCTGTTTGATTTACCTACTAATTCATATCTGGATAATTATACTGGCAAATAAAATTGTTCTTAGCTGTCTTTTTATTCATTCTGTTAGGCCCCTAGCAGACATCTGGGCTCCACAGGCATTGTAAAAAAAAAAAGCATAAACCATTAAGAAGGTACTCTTCCTCTGGCTCACACCTGAACTATAGTCACCTAGGTGTCAAAGCTGCCTTCTCCTTATTATTACCATCCTAAGAAAATCAATTCACATGCTGGGTACTTTATTTACACATTTCCTGTATGGTCTGTAATCTGATTCATAGATACCAAGTGCAGTTTTATCATAGACTATTTTTACCCTGTATATTTATGTCACCAGTTGCATGTACATACATACATATACGTCTTGGAACATGCTGAAATCTAAATCAAAGGAAAGGACTGGCTTCTGGGCTGATATGATGGAGCCAAAAACTTCCTTACAGTCTTACAAGTTTCATGAGCAAAACACCTCAGAGCCATGTATTTTCTATGTCAGTCATATCATGTAGGAAACCACCTGAACCTGGTCTCACACAACCCGCACATTTACAAGGCTGAAAAAGCAGTTATACATAGTGGTTCAGAACAGATAGAAAGAAGCTGATCCATTTTATGGAAGCACTGCAGGGAAATTGCAAGCAAATACTGTAGTAGTTTCACTGTTTCCAAATGCTTATTCTGTTCTATTTTTGTCTGACTAAAATACTTAATTTCCTCTCCAGAGTCATCTGTAAAATTCATTTTTGATCTTCTTGGTCCCCTTTCTGGGTAATTTGTGTATTCCAATGTCTGTGTCCTATTTAGTTACTTGTATAGTGCATTGTTTTGCAGTTACATTGACACTCACAGTCTAAAAATACAAAGTCTGTGCACCAGCTTTCTTGAGCCTTTGCCCAAAGCTATTTCTTGTACAACAGTAGGCAAACTACCAGAAGAAAAGAAGAAGGAAAGGTTTCTTTGTCCCACTTCTTGTCTTAGCGTGGATAAACAAAAAAATTGATCTATTGTGAGGGATGATCCTTTTTAGAAATAGTCGATTAAACCTTAACAAACACTTGATGTGGGCAAGAAAATTAACTGGAATTGAACATACAACATGTTAATGTTTTCATAGTTTTGACCTTTTGGAAAGGTGGGATAGTCCTTTAAGAGATATCTTTCTTAATTTTTGATCTCTAGATGTTTAAGGTGTTAAATTGATCTTTTGTATGTATTTCTTTCCAGCCATCTAGGGTCAATGACTTCATTTTGAATAAAACATAATACTTCACTGAAAATAAGGCTTTGAACTTACTTCTGCTGAAAAATGAATAAAACTGCTGAATAATTCAAAATTTAAAAATATATTCTACAAGTATTAGTTGGAATTAAATGTTTTCAATTACATAGTGCATTTAATTATTGCAAACTTGGTAATGATCTTGTCTTATTGACATGAATGAGTGTGTAAAAATAATTTTACCTTGATGACTTATTTACTTATGTCCTGGTTTCAGCTGAGATAGAGTTAATTTTCTTCATGGTATCTAATATGGGGCTATGTTTTGGATTTGTGCTGAAAACAGCGTTCATAACACAGGGATGTTTTCGTTCCTGCTGAGCAGTGCTTACACAGAGCCAAGGCCTTTGCTGCTCCTCACCCCACCCCACCAGTGAGGAGGCTGGGGGTGCACAAGGAGTTGGGAGGGGACACAGCCGGGACAGCTGATCCCAACTGACCAAAGGGATATTCCGTACCATATGACCTCACGCTCAGCTTATAAGGGGCGGGGAGAAGTGGAAGGACTGGGAGTGGTGGCCTTCAGAGTGATGGCATTTGTCTTCCCAAGTCACCATTATGTGTGATGTAGCCCTGCTTTCCTGGAGATGGCTGAACACCTGCCTGCCCATGGGAAGTGGTGAATGAATTCCTTGTTCTGCTTTGCTTGTGTGCGCAGCTTTTGCTTTACCTATTAAATTGTCTTTGTCTCAACCCATAAGTTTTCTCACTTTCACTCTTCTGATTCTCTCCTCCATCCCACCGGGGGTGAGTGAGTGAGTGCCTGTGTGGTGCTTAGCTGCCATCTGAGATTAAACCATGATGATTTATAAAAACATTTTTTATATTTACATGTATAAGTATTCATGTGAAAAATGCTGCTGAATTTCTGCAATGAATATGAAGAAATTTTATATACTCATCTACCAACACATTTCCTACTAATTGCTGAGAAAGGGACTCAAGTTCATAACATTTAAAAAAGCTGAACAAAATAATATGGAATTAATCTGAGGAAATCCCAGCCTGCCCACAGGTACCGTGTGAAGAAAAGCAGACTCTACATATGCAGAATAAATTATTCATCACAAAGTGCTCAGCATCAAGGCATATTTTACCTCACTCTTATAAAGGAATGTCACTACATACATAAAGGCCTAATCCAACATTGTTTAATATTCTCTGAAAGGAAGTGCACAATCATCAGTCATTGACTTCACGGCCTTAACATTTCCTTGTCCAACAAATCACCTAACTATATTTGCACTTGAGACACAGATAGCTGTTGGGTTCCATTGAACTTAGTAAGACACTCCTAAGGTGAAGCTAAACAGATGCTCAGATTTTGATAGGCTCAAACCCATTTTCAGTACCAAAAGAAAGCAATGAATGAAAAAGCTCTTACTTATCAAGCAGCAAAGCTTTTTCCTAGAAATACTGTGAGAATAATTAGCTTAGAAGAAGCATTTGTATTGGCAATTCTTTTGAAACAGCTTGTTAGAAGATGTGATGTAGAAATGTCTGAATCGCAGGATTTTAGACAACAGTTTTTTTAACTAAAATGCATGATACAAAGAACTTTACATGTACACCAGGACCAAAACTACTTTGTTATATGACATGCTGTTTTTATCAAACACTGAGGCTTGATGAGCAGTTCTTTTACAAAAAATTAAGATCAAGAGTATCCCACCCACTCTAGCACTTCAAAATTTCAATGCCATGTTGTTCCAGTAATCCCAGATGTGCTTTCATGGTGTAGAAAGTAGAAGTATAGAACTAGAAAAATAGTTATGGAGTGCTTTGAATTCTCTTCAGGATAGCAACAAAGGGGGTGTTTCTGCCTTGTTAGAAAGCAAGATTTTTGGGGGAGGCAAGGTTGGGAGCAGACTATAAACTGCTTCCATGAATCCACAGTTGCTGGAGACTTTGGGATGGGTATATCAGTCTGTGAGGAAATACCTGCAACGGAGAAGAGCTCCTTATCTTGCACTAGAGACTTTTCCTAACATCTACAGAATGTTAGAATTGGAAAGAGGACTTAAAGACATCTAAGCATCCCTGGGTCTTGAGCCATGATATCTGTGCTGTGCTTCTGGGAAGGGTAAAACAGATTTCCCAAATAAGAGATTTCTGTTTTTTACAGTACTTTCTGTAAAATTTAACAGTTTTTACTAATTGAGATTAATGGAACTAAACCAGTCTAAAGTTAGAGTTTACCTCTTGGGTCGTAAATTATAGTTTTGTTATCTTAATACTTCGCAAGTGCTATCAAATAGACATTACAAACAGTCTGTATTTAACCAGTTCTGAATAAATTGTCAAACATGGAAACAATGAGAGAAAACTAAGAACAAAATATTGTGGTTAACTCCCTGATTCTTTGGGATATTTTTTTAGCTCCTTCAATATCTAGCAAGAGAGTTGGTAGCACTGACATCAAAGGTGAAGCTATCAAGCAGCGTTCAAAAACTAAAGTCTCCCAGATCAGTCACTTCAGAGAACTTTAGCCCAAAACATTTTACTTGGCTCCAGAACACAGAAACTCTCCGTTACTGCACTCAACTCCTGAGACAATATTAAGGTCAAAATGAACCGAAAATTGTGATCAAGGACTGAGGTCATCAGCTGTGCTTGCATGGAAAGAATAATTTCTAAGAGAGTTCAGTTCTCTCTCTGACTTGGACATTGGCTTTTTCTGCTGAACCTTGAAATGAAATTCCCAATTGGTAATGACTGTGAATATACTTAGAGCTGTACTTAGAGCAGCTACAAAAAACACCCATATATATATATAAAGGTTTGGTATACATAAACCAATATGGTCTGCATTTGAACCTCTATGTCATGATGAATTGATCATCATAGAAACCTGTTATTAATACCTTTCCATTAAAAAATCCTTTCTTTTGACAGATATTATGAGACTATAGCCCTTATGTGTTCCCTTTTTCTTTTTCTTTAAAAATACGTTGAGAAGTTTAAGAATAAATAATGAGTTTGAATATATGTGAAAGAAACAAAATAAATAAACTTCCAAATTTTACAGCAACAATTGAATGCACAAATCTAGTATATTAGGAGAATGAAAATATTCATGTTATTCTGTGAATTTCTCAGCAGGAATAATTAGTTTGGTTTTGGATAGCATTAGGTAAATCAGATTGCAAATTTTATTCTTTGACCTCTGGCATATCTGCTCAATTTGTGTTTCATCTTTTCCATCCAGTGAGATGAGACAGTAAAGATTTTTGTGACTTTGATCATGAGAGCAGGAAAATGTTCTAAAATGAGCTATTTTAAAAATATGTAACTTACATTTCTTTTTTAGTTTTAGTACATATTTAGATATATATATATATATATACACATTTGCCATGATTCTTGAATTCCTAGTCTCATGGTCAATTTGATCCATGACCTACCAGCGCTAAGACTCTGAATTACTTCAAATACTAAAAAAACATAGTCTTTGATTTTTGAATTTGGGCTACTTTGCCTAAGCAAATTCAGAAATCTGTCTCTTATACACCTAATACATAAAGATGAGAAAAGTATTCCTATAAAGTACAAGGTATGTAAGGTTCTCAGCAACTGGTACAAGATTATTATAATTAATCTTCCTTATATATATACATACGAGATATATGAAATATATATAGTCTTATTTACATATATATAAGTAAAATAAAGTGGAAAATAATGTGCTTCTGTTTTTTATGAGCAAATTATACTCAAAGACTTCAGAAGCAGCAAACTAATATGGCTGTTTTTAACAAAGTAGTTATGGATGTGGAAATTCTGCATACAGATAAATATTAATATTTTGTAAGTCACATTTGATTAAGCACCCGTATTTACAACTGTTTATTGCATTTAAGGGTTACTGCTATGAATGATTTAAGCTCGATGTATGTATTCTTAAAAAAAAATTGCAAAATAGTCCAGGTTGAGCCACTACTAGCACTGTGCAGTGATAATGTGCGTGTGTTTTCTGACAGTTCACTTGCAGATTATTTCTTGTAACCAGGAAAAGTGCTTATTTGGAAAGAAGTACCTTTTATATAAAGAAATAGAAGATGCATTGCACTCTTCTGTCTTACTAGTACTTGCAACATATGTTCGCAATAAAAACCAAGTAGTGCATGCCAATTTTCCCATCCATTAAAAATACTCTTTTTTTTAATCCTACCTTTGCAGAAGGAAGCAGTGAGTTCAAAAAACCACTTCCTAGGTATTTTAGTAACATGATGAATGACTTTGCCTTTTGAACTCTGTATTATCTTACTTTTAATGAAACTTTCAGTTAAAATAAATATAAAAATCAAAGATTGTCCCACCTGCTGGAGTTTGAACATTTTTTGTCTTCTGATTTATAAAGAAACAAACTTATCAACGTGGATAAAAAGAACCACCAGACATCTGATGAGTCAGTGATAAATCTAATTAATTTGCCACAGAGCAATAGCAGTAATTTCTGTTCTGACAAATTTAACAGCTGTGAATCTCCAACTGACAAGAGAATGCTCTTTAATGCATGCAGGATTAAATCAGGTAAGACCCAGTTCCTGAAGGACTGCAAGCAAATGCCGGTAAGAATGTCACAGCTCCCCTGGAATTTGACTCATGCCTTTAAATAAGATGATATACAGAGCTCCAACAAGTGATGTTATCGCAGATTTGCAATAGTTAAATTCTCCACTGGATTCACACAAATGAAACTCTCAGAATAAGAAGTTGGTAGTTCATCTTCTAAGCCTTTCCAACATACCATTCACTACTAGATAGCTCCTTCTGAATGCATTCAGATTTAAATTAAGTGTCCTGGAGTCTTAAGCTTTCTCATGTCCCTTCTGCTCAGAAATCACATCTACCACCCCTCCACCCGCCTCACCTGCCCCACTTCATAAACTTGACGCAGTATAGGTGCAGAAGAGTGGACAGCCATGTCTCCAGAAACGTAGATGGTCATGTCTCTAGTCCTTTCCTGTGTTATCTGCAGAAGACACCTATATGAATCAGTGCTTCAAGCTTCACTTCTGAGATTCTAAATGCTACAGACACCAATGTATGTACTTGTTAAAAATCAACTTTCTGAAATAATTTGTGGCTCCTGGGACCCTCACTCAAAGGGCACTGAGATTAAAGAGAAAACTCCTTTCAATTTTGATGGACTTTAGATCAGACCATATGGCTCATGTCTTAATGTTAACATAAACCTGATTGTAGCTGTTTTAAAGTACATAAAAAACACATCTTCAGAAAGATATCTGTACCTACCACAAGTGGTGTAGTTTAACCTGGTTGATTATAATGGAAACAGGAGTTCAAATTACAGTTTCTTTCCCAGGTTTCTGTCACTATTTTATTTCTGACCATAATAGCCAAGTTTTATGGTCAGAACTGGGCACATCAAAAACAGTAGCAAAAAAAATTATTCCAAAGAGGAATGGGGGGAGGAGGAGCCTCAACCATTATTTTCACCTCACTGTATTTCTTCCACAATGGCATTTTCAGCTTCCCTGTGAGACCTCTGTTGTGACCCAGGCATTACCTACTCAGGGAGTGGACTCATGCCACATAACCTAGATAAATGATGCACAATCACTTGGAGCATCTGAAGCAAACCATTTGCAAGCAATCCACAAATGGGATCAGTCTGTCTTGAAACAATTGAATGTATGAATTTAGGGGAAACATTTAAAAAAAAATAATGCTGAAACAGTATATCTGTATAAGTGGAAACATCCTGAAAAGAAGAATAAAAATGAAAGAATAAGAATATAAATAGAAATATCTTGCCCTGTTCTAATACCAAGGGATATCAAATGGATGCCAAAGGTAAGTACCTGCACAAGGTGTGCACAGGTTGATGTTATGTTAGGTGGCCGAGTTGCAGGAAACAGTTAAAGGGCTGCGTAGTATTAGAGCAGCCAAGATGGAGAGAGATAGGTGGTTTCATAACTAAGTTCCAGTAGCGGACACCACTGAGAATAAGGCACCTTGGACCATGGTGACCCACAAAAGCAGGACTCTGCTTCAGTCCCCACCCTCCAGCTTCACAACCAAAACCAGATATGAAGCTTTAACAGCTATAGACACCCACGAGCAAGGTCTGCAAGGAGAAACTGTACCAGCAGCACACAGTCAATACCATAAAAAGAAATGACGAGTGCGTGTAGAGGGTCTGGCTGTTAAGGGGCACTGAAACACCAATCTGCTGACCTGATGGATAGTCATGAGAGGTATGCTGCCTTCCAGGAGCCAAGATATGAGATGTTGCTGAGAGGGTGCCACAATTTGTCAAGAGCACAGACTACTATCCATTGTTACTCTTTCATGTGGGCAAGAACCTGGGCAGAATCAAGGAAGATTATATAGTCCTGGGGGTGCAAGTGGAAAAACATTGGTGCTCAAGTTATCTTTTCCTCTATTCCACCAGTTGGAGGAAAGGACGCAGCCAGAAATAAACGTATAATGTACATCAACTCCTGGCTATGTGGCTGGTGCTGTCGTGAGGGTTTTGGCTTTTATGACCATGGAACATTCTTTGAGTGTAACCTGTTAGGGAGGGACAGGATACACCTGTCTAGAAGAGGCAAGGGAATCTTTGGCAGAAGGCTGGCCAACTTGGTGAGGTGGGCTTTAAACTTAAGGACTTTGGTTGCGGGGTCCAAAGTGGCAATGCTCATGCCATCGCATCCAACNTGGGCTTTAAACTTAAGGACTTGGGGTGGGGGGTCCAAAGTGGCAATGCTCATGCCATCGCATCCAACTGGGGAATAAGCCAGGCCAACCAGAATGGAGACAAATGTTCTTAGCTGCCTCCAAAGATGAGAACCAGAAAGTCAAACACGTCACCTGTGTGTATGGCTATGGTGGACC
>VXBL01003812.1:4528-14899 GCA_013400195.1 Aramus guarauna
CCTGGAGCACCTCCTGCCCCTGCTTCTGCACTGACCTTGGTGTCTGCAGAGTTTCTTATATCTTCTTATATCTTCTTACTTCTCTCTCTGGCTGCGAAAGCTCTCTCTAACTTGTTTTTTCACTTCTTAAATATGTTATCACAGAGGCACTGATGGGCTCAGCCTTGGCCAGCGATGGGTCCGTCTTGGAGCCGTCTGGCATTGGCTCTGTCAGACACAGGGGAAGCTTCTAGCAGCTTCTTGCAGGAGCCACCTCTGTAGTGCCCTCCCCCCCCCACTACCAAAACCCTGCCATGCAAACCCAATACACATCATCATGTGGAAAGATGCCCATACTTTCATGATGGTCTATAGCTCTTGATGCATTACTTACGATCTTGAATTTTTTCTTTGAGGCATAGTCTTACAGCCTTGCCTTCCAGAAGAGTAATAGCTAGAATGTAAAGTTATCACAGTTACTTAAAGTAGTGGGTGTGGAGTGGATTTTTTTTTCTTATTTAACTTTATGGAAGAGCAAGGTATGTTTGTCCTACTGTGCTGGGAACACTGAGAAGTATTTAATACAATGAATGAATATTAAAAGACCAGCAAAACCCAACTGTACATTAAATATGTACTGATTTTTAATTTTTTTTTATTTATGTATTTTATATTTTGAAACCAGTTATATAGCAAGTTTGAGGAACAGACTGAGATCTGTCAACAAATTTCAGCTGGCCCCTCAACAGCCCCTAAATGATACAGTCCTTAATGTTTTTCTTATACATGCCATATTATGCAAGCAATCACGCAATCCAATCTTTGAAAAGTTGCAAATGTTGCTATAGAGTTTTATTAGAATTAATCTACCCGTTTTCATTTGAGTAATACGTCCATGTAGAAGTCCAAAATCATAATTAGCAGGTTTAAGGATAAGAGGTTATATATCTGAGACACCCTAATTCTTCAAATTAGCAGCTCTTTCTTGACCATGTCAACTTTGTAGGCTCCTTGAATCTCTTCTTACAAAAACTAGCTGGTATTCTCTGCTGTTCCTTCTTCACTTGGGATTCTCAGGGCTCAAAACACTTGCTGGTGAAGACTGAGGCAGAAAAGTAATTGAATACCTCAACCTTCTCCATATCCTGGGTAGGCAAGTCTCCTGTTTCCTTCCGGAGAGGGCCCACATTTTTCTATTTTTAATTAGAAATGTAGGCACTGTATAAGCAATGGCATCTGTCATTGTTAACTCTTCTGCTCAATTTCAGGCCATTAAGTAGTATTATAAGTACACATACTGGTGGATATCTTCAGAATAATGAGATGTGATAATTAGGTTTCAGAAGAGTGGACTGGTGAAAAAATTTAAAAACAGCCCCTGAATATTACTGCTTATATCAAATACATTTTCTTCTGTTCTGTGACTTGCTCTTGTAACTCTTGATTCTCTAAAGAGTCAGTCAGAAGATAATGCTTACATTTATTGTGCATATTCACGTGTGCTGTAACTTGGAGCCCTTCATTCATGAGGATTAATGATGTTCTTAGAATACTTTAATATTTCTTCTTCACTTATTTCACTATAAATATCTTCATTTTCTCCTTAAAAACTGAACTTTCAATTATAACTTTGTTGAGAACCTTGTATTACTGAATGATGACTATAGTGATTACACCAGTGGACTGATAAAGTAATGTCTTTCTTGCTTGCTTTCTTTCTTCCCTAAGGATAAAAAGAGTTATTCCTGTCCTGTATGTGAGAAGTCATTTTCTGAAGATCGACTTATAAAATCACACATCAAGACAAATCACCCTGGTAAGAAAAAATCAAGGAAAACTTCTTGGTCTATTGCAATAAATGGATAAAAGTTTAGAATGAGCAGTGTAATGTCATTACATTCCAAAGAAAGAGAAAAATCTGTGTAATTTAACTGGTTTAGAGCAAGAATTGTATTAGGTTTGCAGATGTTAGAATTTAGAGTGAAAAAAGTTATTGTTCCAGCTTGTATGTTGTGGAGTGTATCAGGTAATTGTGGTAAGAAACCTGTCTCCATCTGGCAAAGAACTCATTCCCAAAAGAGGATCTAGGTGAATTCAAATTAAGTACTGGGAAGCGTGGAATTAGGCGTATAGACATCCTGTAACAACCCATGAGACAAAAATTCCCATTGGCCATACTATAAGCTGACAGAAATGCATTTATTGCCCATTATTTTATCTGTAGGTAGTTCACAGGAATGCACAGGTCCCTGAGCTGAGTCTGCGTGTGCTCAGTTAATGTGTGGCTGGGCGTTACCTCCAGGGCCAGCTGAAGTGTCCAGCAGGGCTCTTACTGGAACCAGCTGTGATATAGTATGACCAGTATTAAGCTGGAGCTGACAAGCCTGGCTGGATCCAAGCTAAACACTGTAGCCCATTCAAATTCTGATAATACTTCGCATTCTAGTGCTCTGATTTATCTGTGCAAGCATAACATAAAATCAATGTTGTAAACTGTGCTGAGTAAATAAGCCTTTCTCAGATCTTGGGAACTCGATGCCAAAGTACCCGAGTGATGCAGGGACTGATTTAAAATCTGACTGATGTGAACTTGGCAGGGCCACATTGGCATGTCCATACTTTCTTCTTCAGTATCTGTATTATGTTGGATAGAAAGGCCCACTGCTTCTGTGGATGAAGGAGGGTTGACTGCAGTAGGCAACATACTTTAACTCATTCTACAATGTTACTTATCACCTGACATAATTTGATATTAAGAAAGAAAATACAGGCCACCCTCAAACTGAGTTTGGGGAAGGAAAAATCCAATTAAAATTACTTAACTTCTATTGTCTTTGTCTGAAATACAATGTAATAGGTAAAGCAGTAATTTCTTATCTCTCTACTGCCACTAGATAGTGCTAGACCCGTGTTTTAAACAATTTCCTTCACTTTAATTTCAGACTAATTCCCTCTTTAGCTCTTTAGTTACCAAACCTTTTTATTTGCAGACCACTCTACAACAGTGTGGTTGGTGGAGGGCTTGTCATCAAGGGACATGTCTGATGCAACAAATTGAAATGAGGAAAGGCTTCTGTGCTATACTGTAGTCAGGAGGTATGTCACCCAGTAAGAATAGAAATTGAGTCTCAAGAGCTGTGCCTATAAAGCCTTTATGCTGTCTCAGCCAGGGAGTATATGAGGCTTTCCTAAATAATGTGATCTGTGAACTAGCAGTACATTATGTACTGTGCCCTTACAGGTTGGCATTGGTCTGCCCTGCTCCGTTGGCTGCTGAATTATTAGTGTATGGTCTTTGGGGTCCAGAAGTACCAGTAACTCTGGAGCCCTGATGTGCTAAACTCATGCATTTACATACATTTGAACAATTCATTCAGTATCTGAATCCCTTTAAAAGTATAGCATAAATTTTTTGACCCAGGAAAGTAGGTTCTTTTAAACTCTGGCTTGTAATAGAAGTAACGTTAAAAAAGAAAATTTGCACAGCCTGTTATTTGGTGTCCCGTGTTTTTAATTCATATTTTGTAGGCAAATAGAACTTAAAAGCAAAATATGAGTTTTATTAGATATATCTCCATGCTACTAAAGAAATACTACATCTAAGATATGCCTATGTAGTAGTTATGTAACAACACCATTTTAATATATGAAGGAGAATTAATGCACAATTTTTTTTCCTGTGCATGCTGTTCTTGTAATCAGGAGGAAATCTTTTATTTGTACAACATACTTAATTGCAAGCCAAATAAATGTAAGGGATCTGATGGTATAAACTATCAAGTACTGTGGTGGAATGAGTGCAATTGTTTTTAAAAATGTAAATTGAAAAGAGTAAAGATGAAAGGAAAAATAGATACTGTTAAAAGGAATTGAATTTTAAAACGATATATCAAAAATTAATTTCAACTGAAACCTTTTCATATTTGTCATGAAAATGCTATTTCGGGACTTCCCCTCTCCTTCCTTTCTTAATATCATTCAGCGTGACCCCTCTCTTGACTCTTCTATTTCATCAAGTAGAAAATATGAAATAAAACAGTAGTCTTCCTCTTCTGGGTTTCCAGAGAGCAGTTCAATTCTAGTCCCAGAAAGGCATTGGGATAAAAATCTCTGTAGACTTTGGTAGAGCAGTATTTCATACCAAAGAGATAAAAGAGCTTGGCGTTATTGCTAAATGATTTGGGTACTCAGCAGTGAAGGAGTCGTCTTGGATTCTGGTCTCAACTCTCAGAATTATCTACCTTTCCATCCACTGTCTGATTTAATAGGAAAGTTTTTAATAGTCCTCAGACATGAGGGGCATCAGCTTTCATAGATCTCTGCTGAGCAGATATAACTAGCCTGCAGTGATGAATGAAGGATCTAAGCCATAGAAGGCAGATGAGAGTTCAGACTTGTGTTTGTTTTTTTCTTGTTTGGGTACTTCAGAACATATCTCTGCTCAGTTCATGGTTTTTTATATTTCCCTTTTGAGGTTGTTTTCCTTGTGCATATGAGTTCAGGCAGGATTTTTAATTCCACTCTGGGACCAATCATCAGGACACTAGGTATGACAGTTCATATTTGGTAAAAATCTAAGTTTAGACTGTATCTTTCAAATTTTATGAGATTTTGGGCATAACAAGCTACCAGCTTTTGTGTCTTAATGTTTAGATTGCATTAGTGCGATACTTTCATTGAGTCAAGCGATAGCATTTTGTTCATCTGAAATGCATTAGGTAATTTGATTTATTTTTTAAAAACATTTGGCAATATTTAAATTAGGTGTGTTTGGGGCATTTTAATTTAAACTTCATTATTTTAAGCTTTTTCACTCTGACAAGGAAAACATTAGATCTTAGGAAGGAAAAACTTAAGAGAGTTGAGTGCGTTGAATAAGCAAAGGCTAGAAGAGGAATCTTAAATGCTCTCTTCAGCTATCTAATAGGAAAATAGAAAGAAGACAGAACCACAATCTTCTTGGAGCTGTACAGTGAAGGGACCTGAGTTGAGGCAAGGAAATTCTGGTTAGAAATTAGGAAAATAATTTTGACTCTAAAGGTGCTCAAACACTGGAATGGGTCAAGAGAGGTTGTAGAATCTCCATCTGTGGATATGTTCAGAACGGGGCTGGATATGACCCTGGGCAACTTGATGTAACTTTGAAGTTGGTACTCCAAAGTTGTCCCTACTTGGAGTAGGTCCCTTTCAATCGCATTATTCTGTGAGGCTGTTGTTAACTTTAAAGTTAACAACTTTAAAGTTTCTGGTTATCAGGCATTTTGATCATTATAGCTGAGGTTGTAGTAAATTGCATTCGGATCTTTCATGTCTGGAAATCTGGGGTGAAATCTTGAAGAAAGTCTTTTGAAAATATTGAAGAAAAAAGTGCCAAATTAGCTTATTGGGAAAGTTCATAGTTGGAAAATGATTTCTAAGACAGTGACACACCCAAGTTTTTTTTAATATTTCAATTTATTATTTTTTTTTAACCAGGCAGTGGGGACATTGAGCACACAGATCAGGAGAGGAAAGACAAAAGATCCTACGAGCTCTAAAGGAAAAATGGTCCTTATGTT
Organism: Aramus guarauna; assembly: GCA_013400195.1. NCBI lineage: Eukaryota > Metazoa > Chordata > Aves > Gruiformes > Aramidae > Aramus > Aramus guarauna. The sequence goes on from VXBL01003812.1 coordinate 10,066, forward strand.
CTTTGCTCAGGTCTTATCTAAGTGGCAGTAGGGGAAGTAGAGCTTTTAAAAAATTGGAGTGAATCCGAATCTAGCTCTTCAATATTACTTATATAACATTGAACAATTTCCCTCACGCCCTTCTGGTTTTTATTACCTTTAACTTTTCTCTCAGAGGTTTCAATGACTACTATTTCTGAGGTTCTTGGCAGAAGAGTTCAGCTGAAAGGACTTATTGGAAAACGAGCTGTGAAATGTCCCTACTGTGATTTTTATTTTATGAAGAACGGATCAGACCTTCAGCGTCATATTTGGGCTCATGAAGGTAAATCTCTGGTTTTAAGCTTTTGGGCATATAATCAGTCTCATATTCCACACAAGCTTTGCTGACATAAAAAGAATTCAAAGTTATCACTATACCTGACTCAAAAACTTCAGGCTACAGTAGAGGTTAAATAATTAGTTTAATAGATTCTGGATCACATATGGAAGTGCACACTCATAACATGAAGAGACAGCTTAAATGTTAACTAATATTAATAAGTTGATGATTCCAAAGTTTCATAAACCTCCATACTCCATAAAGTATTCTATAATCAATGCAAGTGAGGAGGAGAGAATTTAACACATGCTCAGTCTCTCAAAACAAGTAATTTTCTAGAACTTCTCATGAATAACTGCTGCTTCTTTCACATTTGTCCAAAAATACTTGGTCTGGAAATCTATTAGTAAAAGAATTGAAATTCAGTTGCTTTGATGTATGTATATAACTTCTGATGTGTTTTAATTAAATCATGCAGCTAGTTGACGTGGACATAAACAGTGCTGAAAAACCTCTTAAGATAATTCTGATCATATCTGTCACTTTTTAGGGAGAAATTCCAGTAATAGGGAAACACACAGGTTAAAAATCCTTTGGAGTTAAAATCTATGCCCAGTAAAATCTTGTGTCTACTCATTCTATTTTTATAACAGGTGGAAGACAACTCATATGCTCTTTAGTCAGTTAATAATTTATGGAACAGATTGCCTATGGCATTTGAGCATTATTTGGGATTCTTTAGCCCTAAGCATAAAGGGAATAATGGGATTTGGTACTTTCAAACTGATATTTTGGCTCCAGAGTGTTTGTGCCCTTGCAGATAGCTCAGACATTTATAGTAGTACTGCATATTTGTTTGAATGCTTTAACTATGAGCTTACCTGCCTCTGTACAGTAGTGGTCCTCTCCAGGAGCCTTTACTCCATTAAGGAGTTTAGGTAATGCAAAATTGTAGGCTTAGAGCAATTACTTGTGTATTCCATAGATACAGTTTTTTTCATTCTGCCAAGAAAGCTTGGAACCCCTCTCATCTAACTAGCAGGAGAAAGAGGTGAATGGAAATTTATTCCAAAATCGAAGTGTGCAATCAAGTCTGCTTAAAGTAGGCTATAATTCCTCATGCTTGTAAATCTAGTTTTAAGGTCATGAATATCAATCTAAAACTGCCAGAGCCTCGTGAAACTGTTGAACTACTCTGCCAGTTCAGATTTATTCAACTTTTCTTTGAAGGATTTACTTTGTTCTTGTAGACCTTCTGCTAGATGATATACTGTGCGTCTCTCTATTACATGCTTTGGACAGTTTGAGAGAAGTGAAGTTGTAAGTCCTTGCATCTTACTGAAGGGGGGAACAAAAAAATACTACTACGTGAGTCATTAGCAAATCTGATACTAATTAACAATAAAACACATTCAAGTTCTGCTTATATATTAAGTACCTAATGAACCAGTCTTCTTAAAACAGGTTTTTTTTCATTATTTATTGTAGTAAATAAAGAACGATAGTTAATCTGAAAACTTTTAGAGGGAGATTTGGTATGTACACCAGCCAGGCATCAACTTAGGCAGTCTGGATTCTACTTTCAAATGAAGGAAAAACCAAGACCAAAACATATGTACTTTCTTGGTTAAAGTCAGTACCTGGCTTAAATAGGGAAGTATTTCATTCTAAAAGAACCCTTCCTTTCTCTTAGTAAGTTAAATGATGCTGTCAAGAGCTCAATGTCATTTACACAGAAGCTATGGATGGAATTTCTTAAATGCAGATATCCAAATTTTAAAATTCTGATCTTTTTATCTGCGCTGCTCACATGATCTGAAATTTCTTTCAAGCAAATATCCACCCTGTCATCAAAAGGTACAGCTTGTTTGTTTCATAGTATTTTTTTTTTTTATTTTTAGGTGTGAAACCCTTCAAATGTTCCCTCTGTGAGTACGCCACTCGCAGCAAGAGTAACTTGAAAGCCCATATGAATCGTCATAGCACTGAGAAAACACACCTTTGTGATATGTGTGGGAAAAAATTCAAATCAAAAGGCACTTTGAAGAGCCATAAACTCCTTCATACTGCTAATGGTAAGTGCATGTTTATTCAATCCAGGTTCATTTTAGGGCAATAAATACTGGCTGCACTATAGGACCTTACTAATAAGCATTTTTAGGTTGAAAACTAAGTGCAACTTACAATTTTTTTTTTTTTATTCCCAGAAGACACTGATTGTAAAATAATTCAAAACTTTGCAAAATTAAGATAGCTGTCTCTGGAATACTTTATTTTTCTGAAATTTTGGGTTGACCTTACAGAGAACTGTTGATCTCAATAGAAATTTGAAAATACAAGTAGTTCCATATTTAAATCTCATACTGCTTTCTTCTGTGAGAATGTTGTAGCCCAATAGAGGCAAGGCTGCTGCATCTCTCTGTCCCCAGGTCTAGTCAGTGACAAGCCTGAGCACATATTCCATATAGGCACACATGCATGCCACCCATGCTTTGCTCTGTGATTTTAATATTTCTGTGATGGTAACAGAAAAAAGTGAGATGCAAATACAAAAGAATACCATATTTTATTTCAAAATTTGGCACGCACCAATACGTTATTCCTCTGTGATTATCAAAGCGAAGTAAATGATTTAGCAAGATAAGTTGTACAGACCTTCATTATGACTTAGTAGCTTGATCTTTGTTACTCATGCAACCTTGTGAAACCTCATTCCATTCTTTATTGACCATTTAATTTAAATTATTTTTTTAAAAAATTTGCATGTTCATTAGCATTGTCCTTTCACAGCAGCGCACATGCTCTGTTACAGCTCTAGAATATATGTGAAGTCTTTGTGTCATATTTATTTTTACATGTGCTTATATCTGTATGTATAATAGTGAAAGAGATGATCGCTTTTACACTGATATTAAAAAAATACTTTCCAATATTTTGAAGTAACTTGATCGATAACAAGCAGATGTTGCACATACATCTAAACTTCATATGCAAGAATCAGTGATTTTATTTATCCAATGCAATCCTCAGCTGATTCCTGTCTGGGAGAAGGAAGCAGGTTGTATTTGAATTAAAAGGAAATTTGGAGCATGATCAAACTATAAAGAACAAAAGGCCTCTTTCCATGGCGCCATAAAAAAATCCCTGCATGGCGTTTCACTTCAAAACCTTTCTGTTTTGTTTTCACCATCTGGCACGTCCAAATAGTGAAATTCAGCAATGGAAGTTGAATTTGTTTTTGTCTGTGAGTTAGTACTGTTTCTTGAACAATATATATATGTGTGTGCCTAAGTAATTACTGCAATTCAGCTGAGGCTGCTTTGAAAATTTGGCACTGCTAAGAACAGGACTACAGTCGTGCAGGAGTTAGCCTTCTCTGGATTTGGTTTAAAGGTGTGAAGTTAGTTTTAAACAATTAATTGCATGCAAGGAACTGTATTCTCTGATCATTTACTGTTAAGTCAGGCTGAAGGCTTGACTCTGGAGGCAATGTTATGAACAGGAGTCTTTTTTATCTGGCGTCAGACTGTCATCATCTTCTGCAATAACTGAGATAACTGCATGTTCCTTGTTGATCCACCTCCGTTTTTGATTGGTATAAATAAATCTAATATTTAACAGTCTTTTGCCTTGCTTTTTTGCACTTCCAAAAGTGTTCCAGGAAATTACCTGTACCTTTGGAGAATGCGTTTTGCCGTTGGCTCCAGTGGAACAGAATTTCACTGTCTGTGGAGTCTTACATAATTTCCCTCACTAAGTCCACCCCACTGAACTCTTCATACATTTCAGACACTTGTGAAGAATAAGGTAACATTTGTCACTAAGAACGTAGTGTATGATTTGTCAAGGGACTTTCAGCCTCTTGAACACTGACAGTTTGCTTGCCCAGTGTCCCTTCCTATAGTGGCAGCACTTCAGAAGTTCTTAGCAGTGCACATCTGGTGTTCTTCAGTTATTTCACAAATAAATGAATTTGAAAGATGCTTCACTGTTTATGAGTCTTGTCTTCCTGACTTATGAATCCAGGCAATTTTTGTACAAATATCAGCCCAGCAAGGTCAATTTAACCAGTGGAATATAAAGTAGTTTTCTGTCTGCTTTATTCTTCTCCAAAAGGCAGACTTCTCAAGAGTGGCATGATAGAAAACAATTCCATAGTCCAGGCTTCTTACTGTTTGTGATTAGAAATAAAGCAGAAAACCCGGCTTTCATTATTTTGATTAGATATCAGAAATCATCTTAAGGTTTTTCTTAGGTGTGTTTTGTGGAAACTTTCACACTCAGTATAAATTGCTTGTCACTTTTTTGAGGAAGATCTAGAATCTAAAGATACCTGATCTCTTCAGGATCATAGAATGGTTTGGGTTGGAAGGGATCATCTAGTTCCAACCCCCCTGCCATGGGCAGGATAATACAGAACATTATGTATGTATGAACATTCTCCATGGCAGAGAAGGACCTGGGGGTACTGGTTGACAGCCAGCTGAATATGAGCCAGCAGTGTGCCCAGGTGGCCAAGAAGGCCAATGGCAT
>VXBL01003812.1:14946-49813 GCA_013400195.1 Aramus guarauna
CTTCACAGAAAGGGTTGTCAGGCTCTGGAATGGGCTGCCCAGGGAGGTGGTTGAGTCCCCGTCCCTGGAGGTATTTAAAACACGCTTAGATATGGGGCTTAGGGACATGTTTTAATGGTGGGCTTGGCAGTGCTAGGTTAGTGGTTGGACTTGATGATCTTAAAGGTCTTTTCCAACCTAGGTGATTCTATGATTCTATGATTCTCCATCCTTCATTTTAGTTCTTTTGCTTTTGGAGTAATTTTTAGCACATATTTATTCCATGTCACTCAAATACAGTTTGCCAGCCATGGGTATTTAATACAGGAATGCAGTCTTTCTATATTTAATATATCTTGTAATTTGGGTGGAGGTAGCAGGACTGATAGAATCTTAAAGCTGAAATATGAAGAAAAGGAGTATGAAAACGAGAGAATAAAAGGAAGGAAATTGTGTTATTTTAAATCATAAGGAAAAAAAAAAGATTTGCAGAGAGACTGCTTTGAAGGGAAAGAAATAGAAACCTACAGAATGGTAATATGTTTGGGAGTTTCACTCTTTGCAAAGCTACAAACAGCAACAGATGTTTCTCGAAAACATCAGAGAGAATTCATTCCTGTTAGAGAATCCTAAAAATCTATCATAGTATCATAGAATGGTTTGGGTTGGAAGGGACCTTAAAGATCATCCAGTTCCAACCCCCCTGCCATGGACAGGGACACCCTCCACTAGACCAGGTTGCCCAAAGCCCCATCCAGCCTGGCCTTGAACACTTCCAGGGACAGGGGCATCCACAGCTTCTCTGGGCAACCTGTTCCAGTGCCTCACCACACTTAGAGAGAAGAATTTCTGTCTTAATATCTAATCTAAATCTATGTTACTTCAGTTTAAGGCCATTCGCCCATGTCCTGTCACTCCATGCCCTTGTAAACAGTCCCTTTCAGCTTTCAATCATGACAAAATCTGACCATCTTACCTTCAGAAGGACTCAGGCTAATGATTTCTGGGCCAAAAGCAGACTGTTAGGATCACAATGCCTGATCTCTTGCAGAATACAGGCCATAACATAATCTAATAGTTTTGCATAACATTTCCATTGGGTTGTAGTATATCTTTTTAGAAAGGGCTAAGCAGACTCGATTTAAAGACTTCATATGACAGGGCATCCATCTGATTTCTAAGTAAATTGTCATAGTCATTAATCATGTCCTCTGTTAAAAATATTGACTTTATTTTAGACTGAATGTTCTGAGCGTCAGCTTTCATTAGTTGAAATTCCAGTTCTTGTTCTTCGATTTTATTGTCGCTATTTCAGGTGGGAGGGTTGGTGCTGTCAGTATTCATGCCTGACTGGAAAGCTCACAGGCATGTAAAGAAATTGCAAGTATGAATGTCTTATCTGTAGAACTTAAAGTAACACCTTTCTTTGGATGACGCTTCTGAACTGAAGTAATTTTTTTTTACAAATAAATATAAATTTCATTGACTCTAATTATGATATGTTGTGTAGAAGACCTGCTTACAACACACTTCCAGTCTGCCAGGTACTCAGGAGACAGAGACTGTCTCAAGTCTTTCAATGACTTCTTAGGTTGGTATCTGAAGGAGCAATGTTTATGCAAATACACACCCATTGTTGTTACCACTCTTCTGGTCCCCTCTATAATTTTTGAAACACTTGATGCAGAAGAATAGAAGTCATACAGTTACTTTAACTGCCTACATTTTTAGAAAATGTGTGCCCAGTTACAGTAAAGAAATATGAATCAGCCCTCTCCAAGAGCAGGTCACAGAACCTACCCATTATCCCTAGTGTTTGGGATCACCATCGTGTAAGTCACCACATGTAAAGTGTGAACTAGTCCCAGTATGTGCTTTCTCTTGCCTTGTGTGACTGACTCTATGTGATACTTAGGGTTACTGCAGAGATTTAGATGAGAAAGGACAAAATGTCATGATGAACAAGGCAAACAGGCATCATTCAATCTGATGTTGATAGAGCAACTTGTGCCCATGTTTTAAAATTGTATAAGCAGAAGTGAAAGGTTGAAACACAAAACCTCTGTATTATTTGCCATTCTAATCTTATTTTCGTCTATAGCATATTTTATTTCTCCCTGTATCCAGGGTAAAACCAATGTAGAAAACCCTTTTATAATAGTTTGAATTATTGTTGGAAGAGTAGTACTAAACACATAACCAAATCTTGTGGTAAAAATAATAGGGCATGTCATTCTCTACCAGAAATACATCAAGAAGACTTATAGTGGAAAAAACAAGAAAATTTAAATGCATTTGAATCATAACAATTTGGTGCTTGGGACAGAAGTAGGCAAAAACACATGTGAACATGATCAAAGCTCTTCACAAATAGAAAAATAACTGTGCCTGCAGTTGTAAATAATTGATTTCCTTCTTCCATTTAGGCTACACTATAATGATGCTTTCTCTTCTTTCCCAAGTGACTATCCCAGGAGCATCTAGATTATTTAATGCTTATAATTTAAAGATGACACTTGAGCCTTTTTTCTTCCTCACTCTGCTCTTAGCTCTATTTAACCAAAGTTTTGCAGAGCAAGTGCCAGACTTCTAGTATTGTTCATTGTTAATTCTTAGCATTTTGGACATCATCTTTATGAGGAAATATAATCAGTAGTTTTCTGAACTTAAATAGAAAAAAGTTACCCCATTTTGTATTCCCATTTCAGGAAAGCAGTTTAAATGTACAGTGTGTGACTATACAGCTGCCCAAAAACCACAGCTCCTACGTCATATGGAACAACATGTCTCTTTCAAGGTAAGAAAATGTATAAATTATGCTTACTGGTTATTCATTTAGAAATATATAGACCTTAAGACAACAGTTTTAATACTGGCACATCTTCCTGTTTGGTAACAATTATGGTATCTTAACATTTTAATATTCTGGGAATTTTGAGTTTATAGTCAGACTTTTGAGATAGGGTTATTTTGTTTGTGGACAATTTGTAATTAGTACCTTACCTGCCAAAAATATATCTATTTGTCAATATAAAACAAACATCATTAGGTTTTTTGACTGTCAGTCCTTGAGAGAGCTAATCTAATATGTACCTTAAAATGTCCTAGGGAAGTGGGAAAGTGAATCCCATACATCATTGTTCATTGCCCACCTTAATTTTCTCTGAAAGTTTGCCAGTCTAATGTACTATAGATGAGTTCATCTATTTGAAGAAAATTGAAGGGAATTAAGTTTAAAACTCCCCATTTATCTGAAACGTGTCTTGGAAAGAGTTTTGAAGACTGTTAATGTTTCTATGAAGTGTTTAGATTAGAGATACGGTTTATTTTAATAAACTATAGTATGGTTTTATTCCTAGTTTTCACATTGATTCTCAACATGATAGGTCTTGATGTAATGAATTGTGAAATGTTATAGTCAGGAAATAGAAATTATACTAGTTTCTTTTCCAGAAAAATCCAGTATTCTGTATGTATGAAAGTGTTCATTTTAGTGTAACACTTTATCTGGGCAAGGAGCATGTTTCTTATTGAAAACATCATACTATTTTCATATGCAACATCTTTCATTATCTAACAAATCATTTTGCTTCTATAAAGAGTATACTTCAGCCATTTTTAATAAGTACCAATGCTACATACCTCTGTAAAGCAGAAAGGAACAGAGTCTTTTGATTCATGGTTTAAATTTTGGAAGACAAGACACATGAGAAAATGAAGCAAGTCATCTAAAGAGATGATAGATTTTGAACAAACAGATTTTCTTTCTTAAGTATGTAGTTTTGCTGTCGAATTTTCGTTTTTTAAAGGATTTTTTGAAAATGGAAATACACCATTTTCCTTTTTTAGTGGCTAACAGGGTGAATGTACTCATAATGCAGTTCGTGAAATATAGCTGGTTCTGACCTCGAGATCAGCTTTAGAACTGTTGATGCAGCACCTCTTTTCAGTCCTCTGTCAGCCTTTAAGTGTGGCTATTCAATGCATTATCAAGAGAAGTACAAAACACTGAAATAGGTCAATCAGGAGTATTTGTCAAAAGGAGTTCAAAAACTGTCTATTAGTAACACGTTGCCTCCCTCTGGGACAGTCGTTTGCATGCATATCAAACTCAGAAGAATGTCAGTAGTGATGTGACCTAATGATAATTTAATCTGTCATATTTCCAGTCTCCATGAATTTGCAATCCTGCTATCCGATAGCAGGTAACACACAGGACATGCAAGTATGTAGAGGGGGGTAAAGAACACAGCAGTCTGTCTGGATTATTTTCTTGGGAAAAAAAGACAGTTTCAGCAAAGGAGCTTTCAGAAAAGGAGAGCAGCCCTCTCTGAAAAACTGAATAGCTGAATGTTACAGTACCCTCTGAATTGTAAAGCTAAGGGTATCTGAACACCACTTTTCTTCCTTATTTTTGCTGTTTGGAGCCTGAAGGAAGGTGATGAGCAACAAGTTTAGGGCAATGTTCTGGTCAATGGATCCTAACTGCAGACATTTCCCTGCTTCAAATTCAGCTTCTCAATAAACATTTCTGTACCAACCATTTTCTGCTGACTAGCTTTAGGTGGGCCTGGTTGCTGTGTATGAAACATTTTCATTGCATTCTGAGGCACTTGACTTTTCCCCAAGGACTTTGGTCAATGTCTGCATTCTTTTCCAGGACCCTAATGGTTGTATCCAGCTTTCTGTAAGTGTGACATATCTCAGTGAGCAGGTTAATCTCAAAGGCTAACTTTAGGCACAAATACCTGTTTTCCTCAACTTTTTTCTTTAGAAGTGTCTCTCCTTGTCAGTTGAAGGGAGACATATGTTCTTAAAAATTAATTATTTTAGTTCCCAAAACGTCGGTCACCAAATGGTCAGATGAATGCAAGTGCCAGTGAAAGGGAAGCAGTTGGGAACGTGTTGGAGAGACAAGGGAAGGAAAGGGAAGAGATCAACCCTGTCAGGTATGGTTATCTGTTAAATTAGGCTGGCTGTACAATCATATTGTACCTTTGGTTATTTTAGCACTCTTACTCCCCCTTTTCAGATCAAAGTTCATGGCAGCTGAGTCATTTCCTTCTAGTAGAAAGTCTCCACGTGGTCAGACCAGTGATCATCAATTATGAAAACACAGTTTACTGAATTATGAAAAGTAGGTAATAATATTACAGTGTTGAGAATACTTGGCATCTTGCACATACTAAAAAGTACCAAATTTTAGATAACAATTAGTTACAACTTCCATTTATGTTGAATTTTCGAAGATCATGGCAGATGCCTAATCCAGAAATGAAATTGTTTTCTTGGGATGAAAACATTGCAGCTTAGACCTGTATCCTGAAGAGGTCAGGAAATATGTTCTAACATTTTCCTATTTGCTCCTAGCCTTTCCGTTGTGCACATTGCCACTATTCCTGCAACATATCTGGATCCCTCAAGAGGCATTACAACAGAAAGCATCCTAACGAAGAGTATGTAAATGTAGGTTCTGGGGAGCCAGCAGCAGAAGCCCTTCTCCAACAAGGTACATCTTCACCTTATAAGATTTGTTATTTTTTTGCTGAAGCAAACTTGGTGTAAAGGTAAACTTTTGTGCGATGTGTTCTTCAGTTCATTGGGTGTTATGTGACAAATCATTTCTACTTTTTAGCAATTACGAAATGTCCACCTTTTACCCATTATTCATTGTTCTTTGTTCTTGGTTTCTAAGGATGGCTGAACCAAAGTTTTGACTGACCTTGCCTGTGCTATTCATCACTGCATACATTTATCATTTTCACTTGTTTGTCTCCTTTTGTAAGTAAAGCATCACTGTGTGTTGAAATGAATGATAAATTTCTATCATTCTAATGATAAATTTCTATGACAATTTTGCAAGGTTGAACTAAAGTAAGGTTGAGCAAATGTAAGGAAAGAGACTGAAGAATAAATGGCAGCAAATTATTCCCGCACTAGAAAAATGGGGGGAAAAGAGAGTATAGGTAAAACTAGTTACAAATTGTTATGCTCAGAATCTTGTCTAGGGGCAAAGGAAGCACACCATATCTATGTAAGTAAAACTAAGAATTTATTGTTAGTATAATGGAAATGTTAATAGTCTAGTTCAAGGATCACTGTTTATGGTCCCTTTGTGTATGTTAAATACTACTTTTTGTTGTCCTTAAAAGCAGTTTTATCTAGCTCAAGATTTGCATATTTTTAACTAATCATTTCTGAATTGTTTATAGCTGTAGATTCTTCAGAGTCAAGCTTGTGGCCCACTTGTTATCACCCCATGTCTGCCCTCCTCTGTGCTTGTGACGGGTTGACCTTAATGATCTTAAGATGAAGGAGAGTAGATTTAGATTAGATATAAGGAAGCAATTTTTCACTCTGAGGGTGGTGAGGCACTGGAACAGGTTGCCCAGAGAAGTTGTGGATGCCCCCTCCCTGGAAGTGTTTGATTCTACGATCTTAAAAAACCTTCCTCCCACCCCTCCTTTTCTTCCTGGGCTCAACTTTACTCATGATTTTCTTTACGTCCTCCCCCCAGCGGGACAGGGAATGGAGATTGTGGTCAGTTCATCACACACNGATTTGGTTTTTCTTCCCCTTGTTAACTCTGTTATCCCAGAGGTGCTACCACCGTCGCTGATGAGGTCGACCTTGGCCAGCAGCAGGTCCATCATAGAGCCGGCTGGCATTGGCTCTGTTGGACATGGGGGAAGCTTCTGGCATCTTCTCACAGAAGCCACAACAGTAGCCCCCCCACTACCAAAACCTTGCCACGCAGACCCAGTACAGTGCTGTGTATCCTGGGTCTCTGCTTCACAAGGCTGTCATCCCAGGCCTGCATTTCTCTACATTACGTCTCTGTGTTAGTGTCCTAAATATCTCATTCTGCCTAGAACAACTCCTTGTTACTGCTGTCTGTGTAAATTTGTAGTCATACGACCCAAGGATAAATTGCTATAAAGCTAATTAGATACAGACACCTGGTCAATTAGAGAAATTGCTGTCAGAGGTAAACTAAGTAAAGGCAACAAGGTTTTTGGGGAGGATCGAAAAGTCAAGATTAAGGATAAGAGCTAATGGGATGTAAGGGGGAAGAGAAAATCAGATTGCAGTAGATTTTACCACATTTATGTAGTAGCATAAAAAGTTATATTCCTGGCTGTTGTTTTTGTTTATGAATTTCATGCCAGCTGAAGTCCTGTATCCTGACAAGATAGATGGTCAATGCCACTAGTTCCTTTTCTTCTGCTCGACACAGGTATCAGAAATTGTAACTCATTCCTTGCAGTGTCTGGGTGCTAGCAAAAGATCTCTGACTCCCATACAAGTCCTCTGACTCCCATAAGTAGTTTTTCTGTTGCACACTAGGAAGGTGAACCAAAGCAAATCATTGACTATGCACTTGGATAACTTTTTGGGTTCTAGTTCTGGTGCTTCGTGTGGGGGGAAGTGAGGAAGAAGACAGGAAAGCCAAATAAAGTATGAAATTGTGTTGAAAACATTTTAATGCTTGGTAGAGTTTCTTATTTTGTTTCTGATAAATTTAGAAAGTGCTTTCCCTATTTTCTTTATAGAAACTACCATCCTTTTTATAGTACTTTTTGGGATCTTAAAAATAATTTTAAAATTATATCTTTTTCTATAAATTTCAGGGCAGGAAGGCGTAGTAGAATTTTACGATTATTTTCACAGACAAAGTTGTCAGTGAACCTGCAGTTGTTTTAAAGAGGTAATATTTACTTGGTCAGTACTCAAAGCCTCTATTCTGTAGTCATGCTGGTGAAGGAAGAACTGTGCGCTATGGGGAGGTTTGGTTAATTTTCCAAATACCTGAGCACTACAAGGAATTATTTGTCCATAGCCACTCTTAAGAATATGTACCTGAGATTGAATTCTGTTAATATGAAAGTAAGGATCATATTTATAATATTTGGAACAAATAAAGTTAATCATATGCTTATTAAGTTTTTCATCCCCTTTGGGAGCAAGATAAATGCACTTCTGAAAATAATTCTTTTCCATTGAAACAAAAAAACTGTAAAGTTGCTGAGAATGCAGGAGTAATCTTATAATGATGACATTAAAGTGAGATGAGAGAAAGTAGCCTTTAATTTTTTCTGTGGTGGACATGCTTTGTCCACCACGTTGGCGCATTGGGCAATGATTAATGGGATGAAATTTAACAAGTCCCAACTACCAGATTCTGCACCTAGGACAGAGTAATACTGGGCACAAGTATAAATTGGGAGAGGAGCGGCTGGAGAGCAGCCCTGCAGAAAGGGATCTTGGGGTGCTGGTTGACAGCAGGCTCAGTGTGAGTCAGCAGTGTGCCCTGGCAGCCGAGAGGGCAAACCGTATCCTGGGGTGCATCAAACACAGCATAGCCAGCTGGTCAAGAGGGGGTTATCACGCGGTATTTGGCATTGGTGTGGCCTCACCTTTAGTACTGCGTGCAGTTCTGGACCCCACTATTTAAGAAGAATGTGAAGGTCCATTAATGCATCCAGAGGAGGGCAAAAAAGCTGGTGAAAGGGCCGGCAGGCATGTCCTATGAGAAGCAGTTAAGCCTGTTTTTGTCTAGTTTGGAGAAAAGNTCTCCTCTCCTCCTCTGACTTTGCATCTTTCTTTCTCTTCCCTTCCTTACGCAACATTTCTATTTCCTGTGCTACCATTAGTGCTGTGCCTGCTTTCCATGTGTTCACCTGTTGTGTGGAATTTTAGAGCAGTAAAGTGGCTTCAAATCCATGTAGTGGCTATGAAGTCATGGCCGCTTATCAGGACTACACCATGAGGAAAGCCATGTTAGTACGTGCACTTTTCCCACATGCAACCTCCTTTGCCAGCTCCATTTCCTGCTATATGACACATCATGTGGACCTTACATGTAGGCTCAAAATAAAAACAGAAGACCTGCAGATTTCTTATCACACTATAGCAATGGCCATTTTTCTCAATGTTTTGGTATCTCACTGGGGGAGAAAAATGTTCCTGGTGGGAGGCTTGAGTTAATTAGAATTTGAATTTGGAGTTGATAAACATGAGTCCTATTGAAGTTAATAAAAATTTTCCTGATTTTGGAATCAGAAGATCTTCTGTATCTGGGTCACACAGCACAAACAGGTCGTTGTGGACGTATTACGCAATATGACAAGGTATATGTTTCTGAGCTGCTTGGGCCAGCAGTTGCAACTTGCTGCCTGACTAGCCTCTATCAAATTTCAATTTACCATATTCATAGATCTGAAAAGCAATTTTGGAAAATTATTCATGTATTCATATATGGGAATAAGACCCTTCAGACCTGATATTAAACAAGTCCTTTGAAATTCAAGGACTATAGACAAAAAGGAAAAGGAAGGAGAACCAGCAAGCAAAAGCATTTGGGAAAAAAGTGAGAAGGGAAACTAACAGAGATTAACATCTAATAAAAACTGTCTCTATCTATTCGTCTTTTTGTATTCTGCTCATTCTAAGTTACCCATGGAGCCCAGGGTGAATTGCCTTCATACTTGCTCATCTTTTCTTCTCTACTGTCAACTGGTTTTTGACTGCATTGCAGAAATTGCAAATAATCTTAATTGGAAATATTTATAGGAATGTAGACTGCTGGTCTCTACTCAAGATTCCTAGAATGAGTTTATAAATAAATCAGTGATTCATAGAAGAGGTAACGTGCTCATCTGAGCAACTGCATTGCCAGGGGTAGACAGCAGTATTTAATTCTGGGCTTCTAGTAGAAATAAGGATCAGCCAGGATCAGAAGAAAGCTAGGGGTTTGGGGTTTTTGTTGGTTGGTTGGTTGGTTTGTTTAAATAGAAGTCTATGATCTGACATTTATTTTAGTATTTTAAAGTAATAAAGGAAAATAAATACTGTAAGAATTGGATGTATTCTGCTTAGGGGACAAGAGTATTCTATATATGCATTACCTGCTAGTTTTTTTGAGACCCTGCCATTTGATAGCTTCCTTTTTCAGTTTCATTTGCTTTGTGCTGGACAAGTAAAAAAAAATTGTTCCAGAAATTGTTTCTTTTCTCTTTACTGATATTCCCTACCATCTATTGTTTTCTTTACCTGTTTTTGCACTCTCTGGGAAATGGAGTTTCTATTTGCATTTCTGCAGAAAACTTCTCCAGTATGTACATGATGATCCAGTTGTGGCCTCTGCGTTCTATTATACCACATGCTTTCTTTTAACATAAAATAATAGTTGTCTTTGGAGATTTTAGGCCAATAAATAGATTGTTTGGAAAGCAAGTGTCAATGCCATGATGGAAAAAAGTTGTGCAACTGTATAATATTTGTGTGCATTATTTTGTTGCAAACATCAGTTTTGGTATTGAAAATAGATAAGGTGTGTAATTCATTGACTTTCTCTGTATGTTACCCATTACTTTAAAGAATCATCTAAAAATTAATTTTCTTAAACTTTCATATCAAGTCACTGATGTGGAGTTATATATTACCAGTTTAATTCTATGCTTCCATTAGTTGTTCTTTAATTAAAGTCGTAATGACAAAAGTTACAGCTTTAATTTATCTGGTGTATTGTTATAATGGTTTCAATATCAAAGTAATACGGAAAAGTGTCCTTTCACAACAACAGTTTTTTCCTATTACTACAGATTGGTGTGAAATGAATATTTAATTTCATTTTCTGTAACTGATAATATCTTTGTCCTAATCTGAACAAAGGTATTTTGCTTTTGTGAATTTTTGAGTTTCCCTTAATAGGGAAACTATTTCAGTTTTGTCTAGAGATGGTGTATTGAGCATCTGCTATAATAGTGAAGTTTGGTGAAGACTTATAATAGATTGAGAGCAAAGAGGGGAAATTGTATAGGAATACTAAATGTCAGTGAAAGACCCTAGCAACTGGGTGTAGTTATATTCATTTTTATTAAAATAAAAAGTTTATTTCTTTTTAGCCGGTAGAATACCATATGGTAGATTTCCATTACTGTAAAACAGAATGTTTTTTTCTCATCACCTTATTCATAGAAGACTCTGTGCAATGAAGACTTGGCTTATAACCAGCTTATAACGGTGTATTTGAAGTATTTGAACATGAGGTGTAAGAGTCATCATTTGCCATGATAATGTGGAGTCAGCCATCTGGTGGCATAGTTCCTAAAGTGTCATAACGCACTTCCCTAGCCATTAGATTTGTTACAGTGAGTTCTGGTCACCTAATGCAACAATTCATCACATGCAGATTATTTTTGTTCTGCTTTAGTCAATGGGTGGGGGTGGGGGTGGGAAGAAATACTTATTAGCATAATTACAGGCAGCTGAGATCTGACATTTGACCAAATTACTTTCATAAGTAAAAAGAAGTAAGGGCTGTTTAATCTAGTGTAGAAAACTGGATGCTTATGATTTCATCATGCTCAGTTTTTTACCTGTCATGCTGCATACTCAAACAGTAAACCTTGTGCTAAATTCATGCTATGCATCATTTTGAGGATGGACAGAAGAGTTAGGTTTACAGTCGTGTGTGTTAACATAAACAGTAGAAACTCTCAAAAGCAAAGATAGTTGGGTAAAGATGGCATTCCATTGTTAAGTCTTCCTAGTTTACTTTGATAATATGCCAAAAAAACTTAATAATTTTTGTTTGAAACTTGAGAAAACTAAAACAGCTGTCTTAAGAGAAGATACATTTAAAAAAATACTAAAGTATGCTACTACTGTGTATGTTAAATATTAAGATCTCAGTGTCATTTATAAGCGCTTAAAAAAAATCCCAGCGCTTACTGAAAGAGTACAGTGCACTATTGTTCTGCATTGCGTCCTGAAGGCCGGCACCCTGGGGCTTTGCAAGACAACAGGGAACTGACACTTAAAATTGAAGATTGTCAGAGACCCCCGTCTGGCAGATTTTTGGACTACATGTACAATTTACATTTGAAGCTGCAATGTTATGTAATGGAACAGGCATTAAAAATAGTCTCTAAGGAGCTCCATGATTTGAAATAAAGGAATATTTACAGGGCAAAAGCATTAGTTACGAATTATTTAAAACATGTGCTAGGCTTTGGTTTTGGTGGACCTAAAGCAAAACCTAAGTCATAGACACCCTCAGACTTGAAAGAAATTTCACTTAGAAAGTAGGGCTAGTCTCCATTGCTGCTGCTAAACTTAAATTTTAAGCAGAGACATGACTGTGGGAATGATTCTGCACAGACTGAAGCATGCCCTGGGTTTGCAGTATTTTTTTGTGGGCAAGCAAAAATTGGGGTGGGGTTGGTCAAAGTTAGTATGTTGTCATTCATTTGAAAAAACTTTCTACTTTCTAATGTGCATGCCACTTCTAGAATGGCTGTTGTTAGCAAAGCAAGCACCAGTTCTCACCTTGTAGATAAGTTATTATTTACTTTGCAGATTATGTTGTCTCTGTTATAGTTTGGCTATAACATCTAACTCCTGAGAGATGAAACCAATACTTCTTACATGGACCAGATTGCAGAAATGATGCTCTGAGACTAATGCAAGCAGATTTCTGTTCCTGCTCTTTCTTTGTAATTGGTCTGTGGTAGGGGTTCCCCAGGGAGAGAGGTGTAGAGGGGGGAAAGATGGGAACAGCATTCCTGCAACTTCACATCCAGTGAAGGGAGGCATGCAGACAGGGAAGCAGGATTGCTATAGCTTCCCAGATGTATGAGTTGTTCCAGACTCCTTCCATTACCATTATGCAAAATTGCCCTTTAAGCATTGCAAGAGTTTAACCACTTTATTTTTTTTTTTCTTTTTATTTCATGTTGGACACGTGGCTAAAGGAAACTGTTTTAAATTAAAGTTATGTGGTGTGATTGAGATGGAGTCAAATTAAATGGCTCCTTACTGCCTTGAAAAATAATTTATATGAAAATAACTCAAGGAGTGTGTTTGTGTTTCCTTTTAGGTGGCATTAAATGTCCTGTTTGCAGCTTTGTGTATGGTACAAAATGGGAGTTCAACAGACATCTTAAAAACAAGCATGGAATGAAGCTAGTGGAACATGATGGGGAGACCAAGTGGGAGGTAAAGCAAAATTGCCATGATTTTGGCCCTAAGATTTTAAAAAACTCTGGGGTGAAAAGTAAGAGTAAGAATAAGAATGATAGAAAATGAATGAAAGCTGGAGAGGGACCCTTTATCAGGGAGTGTAGTGATAGGACAAGGGGAAACCTGAAGGAGGGAAGATTTAGATTAGATATAAGGAAGAAATTCTTGACTGTGAGGGTGGTGAGGCACTGGAACAGGTTGCCCAGAGAAGCTGTGGATGCCCCATCCCTGGAAGTGTTCAAGGCCAGGTTGGATGGGGCTTTGGGCAGCCTGGTCTAGTGGAGGGTGTCCGTGCCCATGGCAGGGGGGTTGGAACTAGATGGTCTTTAAGGTCCCTTCCAACCCAAACCAGTCTATGTTTAAGTCTGTTGTTAGTTATAAATAACTGTGCAACAAAAATGAAGTAAAGATAATTTAGCCTGCTTAAAACAACTTTTCAAGTAGAATCTAGAAGAAAATGATGGGATGATATCCTGGCTCCCATGTAATGTTCTTGAATTCTGTTTCACCCACTATTTCTGTCACTCTTGTTACAATATTTGTTGTCTAAAACTCATTCCTTTAAACTCAGAACTCTCATTGTTCTCTGAATTGCTAAAATGAGAGTGAGATTATTCATGCCTTGGCTGGGTTTTGTTTTCAAGTTAACTGCTGAAGTTTCTGAAGAAGCATCCACTCAGTATCTCCATATCACAGAGGCTGGAGAAGATGTTCAAGGCACTCAAGCTGCTGTAGCTGCATTGCAGAACCTTAGATATACTTCTGAGAATGGTAAGTTACCTTTTTTAGGTTGGAACACAAAATATATCTTTTTTCATATATATCTAATTCTTCTGAGTATATTGAGCAATATATGATCTCCTGTGAAACTATTAAAAATGATGAAATTTGTTCATCCAGAACTTACTTCTGGGGGGTTATATTTTTCTTCGAGGATAAATAATGACAAATTACTGTTCTTTATTAATTTCTATATCCTTAAGTCATTAATACTCATCACACTCTGGCTTGCACTTTATTATTAGGTATGTGGAATTTCCTGCCTATATTATTAAATATATCATGAAATCAGCTCTCTTGGCAGAGTAGATGGTGTGTGTCTAATGGCAATTCTCTAGCTATTATTTTTCTCCCTGCTTAAGTCAGCCAGCCTGCAGAAGTGACACCGTGGAATAGCTCATTTACCATGTTCCCAATACAGTACTAACAAACTTAATTCTGATGATACACAAAACAAAGTAAGCTATTCTGTATCAGACGGAGAAAGAACAAGAGTGGGGTTATGATTGCTAAGTGGGAAGTAACAAAAGCTAGAAGAAAAGAAAAAATGTTCAAGTTTCTGAGAGTGTGACAACATTAGAGACTAGGAGTAGGTGTTCATGTATCTTGGTTTTATATTTGTAAATGAATGTATTGGTTATCAGAAGATAAAATTTTACAATTGTTTACCATTATGGTCTTTATAGTTTGTAATACAGATACATTTCAAAACCTCCCATTTTTAATGGAATTTCCAAGCATGTTGCAATTAAATTATGTTACTGACAATGTTTTATTTTAATGATTGGGAATTCTGAATGAGTACAAACCTCTTGAGAACTTTTCTTATGCTTTTATATATTTAAATTAAAATAAACGTGATCATTGCTTATGCTGTACATAACATTTTTGATTTTAAGCTGTAATTTTTGAAGTAGAATGATTTGTTTTAGTGCATCCAGCTTTGGATAGTCTTCCAACATATTCCCTGTTATTACGAAAAACAGTAGTATTTTTTCTAAAGGCAGTTATATAGAAAAAACCCTAAAGCAAGTAAACATTTTTCAGTACTCAGATAATCTTGTTTCTCACGTAGATAACAAAATATAACTACTTTCTGTTTGAACTTCAATTATCTGATCTAGATACCCGTCACAGTATCGGCCTCAGTTTGAAAGGGCTTGGGGTTAAGGGATGAACTTTATTCTATTTACTGTCTCTTCCCTAGCTCCAACAGTGATTACAGCAAATATAATGCAGCTTTAACATGACCCTGAGAGTTTCTTTCCCTTTCAGACTTATCTGTCAGGGTGACTCTGGGCGTTTGGGAATGGTGGGCCACAGAAGGGGAATTCATATTCCTGCATAACAAAAAACATTTTCCAGCTTCCAAATCTTTCCTTTTCACACTTCGGGAGAAGAGACAGTACAACTATGTATGGCTTTTTTTTGTAAACTTGCCTATCCTTTGGCAGGGCTACACACATCGAGAAGATTTTTTAAAAAAAGGATAAACATGTACAGATCCCATGCTTACAAAATGACAGGCATGAGCTCTCTCAAGCAATTAAGTTTTCCCTTCAGCACAGTAGTGATAACAGTACTCATTTAGGTTGAGGGGTATTGCAGATGGCCGGACAGATGGTAAACACAGGTTTGTAATATACCAAGTAACTGTTACGGTTAAAGATACAGAGTTCGGGTTCTGTTTAAGCTGAATGTCTGGCAAATGCACATTGGGATTTATAGAGTCTTGCAGCTTCTTAATGTACAGTTACTGCTATGAGTTGTACCTATTGTTTGTTTATTCAATTTGTTCTTTAAGATCTCTTGCAAATAGGCATAAAAATGATCAGTGTGGCTTCACTTGCTGATTCATGCATTCCTTGGGCAAATAAGTTTTGAGAATACTTTCCTGCCATAGATCTATTACTAAATTGTCATGTTACTGAGCTATTTGAAATTTATAAACAGCGCTGTGAGTCAGGGTTTAGGCAGAAGGGAAAGAGTGCCTGTAGCAGTTAGACTCACATACCCTTAAAGCTGTTTCACTGTAATAATCTTACTGTTACTGTCTTTCTGATAAGGTGAAAGACTTGATCCAACAGCTGTAAACATCCTGCAGCAAATCATTGAGTTGGGTTCGGAAACCCATGATGCCACTGCAGTTGCTTCTGTTGTTACCATGGCACCTGGCACTGTGACAGTGGTAAAACAGGTAAGAGCTCTTTTCTTCTCTAAACCAGCTATATTTAATGTTCATATATTTATTGTGAAATGAGTATTATTTTGCAAGGACTAAATTTTGAATGACCATGCAAGACACATACAGAATTTTTCCTAAACTAATTTTTTACTACGTGTTGTCTGTATGTGTCTTTATATGCCCACACACATACATGTTTATACATATCAAAATGCCTACATTTTTGCATCTGTATAAAATACAAGTGAACAAATGCACATATGTATGTACACATCTGTGTGTGTGTGTGAAAATACAGCTTTTTTTCTAGCAGGTGTTTTCAGGTTTATTTAAAATAACATACTGGCATTGTGCATAGGTGCTTAGTTCCATTGCTATGTAAAAGAATCAGGAGGTCCTTGACACAGCATTCATCCAGCTACAGAAAAGCATGAAGGGGTGTTGCTTGTGCAGAACTGTGTGTGCTCTCTAACCCTAGTGCTGTAGAACCGTACCCAAAGATGAACCATTGTCCTTAACCTTTACAGTGCTGTTCTGTGGCTGAAGTCTGACAGACTTGTGGGGTCCTAAAGTCATGTACGCTGGGGACAAATGACACTTCTCCACAGTCTGAGTTCATGCTGCCCTTCTAATAAGGGGTGCAACACAAGTGATCTGCAGGCGCATAACAGCTCTGAGAAGAATATTGCAGGTGTTCCTTGTGGCAGTTACTTAGTGAGACAAAAGTCAGCGTGGCCACCCACATTTGAGATAACTAAAGAAAAATTCAATTCATTTGGTAGTTGATTGAAAAGATCTGTAGTTAATTTTGTTGTTACCAGGGAAATTGTGCAAGACCAGAAGATACAGATCAATATAAAAAAAAAAGTATAAGATTGATTGTTAATTTCAGGCTTTTGCACTAATACTCTTTCCAGAAAAATAGTGGATTCAACTGATAATTAAGTGACATAATTTGTGGTAGGCAATATAGTTCCTCTTAAAATGAGACAAACCTTATAAGGTATTGGTAGAAGTAATTTTAACGTATGTATATTTTTCTTGAAGTTTGGTACTGCACAGTTTTTGCTAAAAATATTTGCAATGTACAGTATTCCTAAAGCACTTTAGAAATTAAGAATGATAAGATATACTAAACCGGGAAGTAAAAGGAAATAATTGTCAATTTGAAGTGACTATTGAGTGGAGACATCAAGACTTTCGCTCAGTATTTTTTCCTCACAGCTGTCTGCTAGCTTTTTGCTGACATTTTACGCTTCTCCTCAGAGTGTTCTCCAAGCTCCATTTGTTCCTCCTGTTTCATCATACCTCTCTGCTTATCGGTCGGTCTCTTCTCCCAAGTCTCTGCTGTCAGTCTCTTCTCCCAAGTAACAAGTGATGGGACAAGAGGAAATGGCCTCAAGTTGCACCAGGGGAGGTTTAGATTGGCTATTAGGAAACATTTCTTCACCGAAAAGGTTATCGATCGCTGGAACAGGCTGCCCAGGGAAGTTGTTGAGTCACCATCCCTGGAGGGATTTAAAAGGCATCTAGACGTGGCACTTAGGACATGGTTTAGTGGTGAACTTGGCAGTGTTAGGTTAGCGGTTGTACTTGGTGATCTTAAAGCTATTTTCCAACCTAAATGATTCTATGATTCTAATTAGAAGAATTAGTGATTCTTCCTCCTCCAAGTATTAAATCTGATCAATGTCTGATTCATCTTAAAATCTATTGTCTTCCTTGTTAGACCATCTGAATTTGCTGCTAGCATTTTGTAAGTAAATGTTTATATTCCAAATTAATTTTCTCTCTCACTTTTTAATCCGTATTTCTAGCCTTTTGAGTTTACAAGCTGCTAAGCATTGATCACTTCTTTTTCCCTTTCCTTGTATACAGCAATGACTCTCACCAGTCTGATGTCAAACTGGTACAAGCCCCACTCCTCTATCTAATCAAATACTGAATTCGCAGAGCACAGAATCTCTTTGCTGCTTTTCTTTTTTTTCTTCCCCCCTCCCCACCCCAGCTTTAGAGTCTCGTTAATATAAAATGCCTTTTTTCCCCTAACTTGGAGGTTGCACAGAAGCAAAATCAGTGAAGAATATAAGTACATCTCAAGCTGAGTGATCTTGTGCTACCCCTGTTTACAGTGCATTTTACTAATGCCTTACTTCTATGCTCGAAGCACCATTCCTCTATTAATATGTTTTTTGCGTGTACTGGAATGCTTACTCCTTTCTCTGGTAGCCTCAGCGACTTCTCACTTGGTGTGTGCAGAAGTGTGCAGGTCTGTGATTTCCCAGGGGAGGATCAGGTAGCAGTACGCCTACTGACAGCTGACCGACTGCTTAGTTACCTTTAAGGTAAGGGTGGGCTTTATGGAAGTAGAGCAGGGACCAAGGGAGGTCTGTAGCGATGATTTCTGTCTTAAATTTGTCTCCTTTCATTTTTCTCTTTTAATTTTCTATAGAAATCAAAGTCTGTCTCATTTCTTATACAGCTTTAGTTAGTTTCCAGTTCTTGCTGATTGCTTCAGAATTACAGCCACACCCATTTTTAATTTGAGGGAAAGAAGTCTTTAAATGTTATTAACATGACTGTAATCCTCCTACTCAGAATTGTCAGCTTCTCTTTTTTTCTTCAATACTGAGTTGCTTTTTGTGGCGTATCAGTCATTTGTACCTACGACTTTGTCAGGTTTTAATTATGCTGAGTTCCTTATTGTTAACCTTGAAGTGATCTTAAGACATGTGCATATTTCACTTTCCTACTGGAAAATTTATTCCACACTTTCTTCTGTGACCTTCAGCTTCTTTTGAGGATTGTGAGACAAAAAATTCATTCAGGGTGTCAGCAATATATCAGCATCATCTGTCACTGAATTTCCACTCTTGTTCTGTAATGGCCTCACCAAGTCCTTGCTTAGCAGCTTGGTTCCATTTTTTTCCTTAACAACATTTATTGTAGTTGCTCTGATTTTTATGCTGTTATGTTGGGTTTTTTCTTTTTCTGTAAGGACATACATTACTCAGTTTTTTCATCAGTTCTTACCTTCATATCTCATTTTTAGCTAGCCCTTGCAAGTTGCCTTCATATTTCTATATTTGCACCAAGAAATTTTTTCTAAATCCTAAATTATTAGAATATTTAAAAAGTATTATTTGCTGTAAATGTTACACTATATTGTTGCTATTTTTGTCTCCCATTTCCTCCCTGGAACTTTCTCCTACAGCTGTCCTCTTCCTTACTTTTCACCCATAAAAATGCCATTTACACTAGATTCTTAAAATTATGTGTAAATCCAGATGTATCTGGCAGTAATGCTGACATCTTCGTGCTCAGATACCTTCAGTGTGCAGTACTTGCAGCGTTTCAGGTTAATGCAAGACTTTGCCTGCAGAAACAACTCTTGTCTTCATCCATAAGTCCTTTTCAGTGTATTGCAAGATGTCCAGTGTGTTAGCTAGATGTGACTGGTATATTTTTAAAATTGTTTTCTCCTAAGACACAAGATGGAAAGGATATCGTGTTTGAGGTGTGCTGTTAAATTATTGTTCTGGGTTACATGTAGTCTTATTCCAAATATCTTAAATCCTGCATAGACATTGTAATGGAGGTGAAGTCAAGATCAGATTGTCTGTTCCAAGCCCCTGGCTCCTGAATTGGGTGTTGAGAAGGAAAAAAATGTCAGTTCTGATTTAGGAAACTTCATGGGTTTTGTTCATAGGAATTATTTTATAAAACAAAATATTTTGATAACATAGCAAGAACCAATCCCAGCCTGAATCATGATTTAGCCTATGATTATAAACCCTAAAATAATGCAAAGTTAGCCCTGTTTGTCTTGGATTAGGATTGGGAAATTGGAATTATTGTTGGGTCTGATAGTGTCGTGTATGAGGCCTTCAAAGGTTGTGTCTAGAGCCTGAAATGACTTTAGCTCATTCTTGCCTGAAATTCAATATACTAATCTGTTATAAAAATTAAACTTTTTCTGGTATCGAATTTGGGAGAAACCTTGTTGTGAAAGAAAATCCACACTGAAGCTTTAATCACAGCATGGTAGGAGAAGTGTATCCTTGTCAGTTTGAGTCTTTTTCAGTAACTAGTGATCCAATCTAGATCTCTTTCTGACGGAGCTAATGAAGATATTTCTTTATGGCATGATATTTGTGTTGTTCTGCACAGCTTAAAGACCAAAAAAGTAATAAGGTGGGGAAAAGGTGAGAGCAAAGAGTGCTAAATTTGAAAAATAGCTAGGAAAGAGGCTAATAAATGCTTAGAAAAGGCAGAAAATATTGTTCATAGTGGACGGTAAACACAGATAAGAAATTGGGAAGAAAACAGTTTTGTGGTAATGGAGCACATAGCAAGGTGGAGAGACTGGAAATAAAAAACAAGTCACTGTACTTCCTGCACATTTGCCTCTCTGTCCTATAGCAGATAAACTTTTGCCCTCATGCCTTATGTTGTGGTTTAACTCCAGCCAGCAACTGAGCCCTATGCAGCCGCTTGCTCACTCCTCCCCAGTGGGATGGGGGAGAGAATCGGAAGGGTAAAAGTGAGAAAACTCATGAGTTGAGATATGAACAGGTTAATAATTGAAATAAAAGAAAATAATAATGTTAATACTAATACTAAATTGTAATGGAAAGAAAAATAACAAAAATACAAAGAAATAAAATGCAAGAAAAACAACTGATGCAAATGAAAAACAATCGTTCACCACCCACTGACTGATGCCCAGCCAGTCCCCGAGCAGCAATTGCTGCCCCCCAGTCAACTCCTCCCCAGTTTTTTTTGTTCAGCATGACATCATATGGTATGGAATATCCCTTTGGCCAGTTTAGGTCAGCTGTGCTGGCTGTGCCTCCTCCCAGCTTCTTGTGCATCTCCAGCCTTCTCACTGGCAGACCATGAGAAGCTGAAAAGTCCTTGACTTAATGTAAGCACTGCTCAGCAACAACTAAAACCATCAGTGTGTTATCAACAGTATTCTCATCCTAAATCAAAAACACAGCACCGTAGCTGCTATGAGGAAGGAAATGAACTCCTTCCCAGCTCAATCTAGGACACCTGAGGATGGAGATTGATTCATTTGGGTTTTTTGTTTATTTTGCTAGCAGAGGCTGTTTAGTTCATTATTTATATGGGTGGACTATTTTCCTAGCTCACGTGCTGAATATAAAGGCAGAACTGGAGGATGAGCAGTCATGCCAGTATCACAGCCACCCTTGATTTCCAGTGTCTGCAGGTCTATCTTCAAAGACTTGTTTATCACACAATATGTCTGTATGTAGATTAGAACAGAGAAAGAATTTTTAACTAAAAACTACCTTGATGTATAGTTACTTCTTTCAGTTAGCATATATATCAAATATCCTGAAGAAGTTTGTTCCAAGTTAAACATCTGTTTGATTTCAATACTGAGTTTCTTGTGAAGAAACATTTCCCTCAAAAATGAACACTCCTGTTATTTTATCTTTTGCAGAGGGGACTATTTCAGTGTGTAGTGTCTGTAAGTTATTCTCCCGCAAGACAAGATTTGAAGTGACTTTTCTTGGTTTCACAATACAAGAATCCTTAAAAGCTTATTTCCTGAATTCCTCACTGCATTGACTGGAAGGAACATCAGAAAAGTTGCCCCTTCTTAGCCTGTGTCCATCAGCTCTAGCTTTTGTTGTTGCTCTTCCATTTCCAGTGCTTGTTAAGCAGGAATGTGTAATGGCAGCAAGATACTTTCTGGTTTAATTAATTTATTTTTTGTAAATGCAGTGTATTACTTGTACCAAATCTGAAACAAAAGGTAGAAACTGTGTAGTTCTTTGTCCAAATTTGAATTTTTCTTCCTCAAATTACTGAACCAGAGCAGTAGAGTTTTGAATTCCTAGTCTCAACCAAAATTTTAAATCAGTATGTGATAGTAACCAGTTAAATTTCATTGCATGTTATCTGGGTTTTGGACTTTTTTCATTTATATACTGATAGAGAAATGTGCTGCTAATTTGCCATGTTTAGGCCTGTAATACGTTTTATGTGTCATACTGGTGCAGAGATTATTGTTCTGATGAGAAAAACTCATCAGCAGATGATTGCGTAAAGCTTTAAATCTTTTCCTCAATATTATTTTTCCTGTCTGAACAAGCCACTGAGATCCCTCTTCATTCAGAATAAATCCTGCCTGCCTCATATGCAGAGGACTGCTAGAAAGCAGAGCAGTAGTCTTTGTTCTAAAAAAACAAAAACCAACAGGCCAAAAACCCTAACCTATGCCCATGGCCTTGTTCATCATGTCAACTCCCTGATTTTTTTATTGATTTCCAATTCTTTGGAACAGTGTATCTGGGTGAGCACTGCAAACTGACACTTTTATGCCACCTTACTTGTAGCACGTTAGCATATGAAAACTCTAGTCAAAAATCCAGAGCTTCACATGCTACATGCATACACAGACATTGGACTTGCATTATCTTTGTTTGCGGAATTACATTGCCACGCTAGACAATCTTCATTATTATTTATCACTAAGATGATTTTATCAGACTTTCTGCACAACTGTTCATCAGTAGTCCACTTTATTTTTCAACCCAATGGGATGTAAGTCTTTCCTTATTGAAGCCAGAAGGCTGGTGTCCTCTTGAGGTAGGATTCTTGGGCCTTGCATGCAGGTGATAAGCTAAATGGTGCTGACTTGTTCTGCATGATGACACTTGTACGGTCTCTTATTTCAACCAGTTAGCTAAAATGGTTCTCCATTAGCTAAAAAGACTCTGCTGGTCTTTTTTCTTACATTCACAGATTATGTTTTAACCCTGTTGTATTCTTTTAGAAAAAAACCCAAAGATTACTTTTCTCTGCCCCTCTTGACATCACCCTCTCTTACTCTGTTCACTTGATGTTCCTTTTTTGCCACATCAGACAAAACTTTGTTTGCATTTCCAGGGCTTTTTACCCCTTTCTGACTTAGTGTCCCATTTCTTATTAGCTGTAAAGATTTTGACTCCTACCTTTGCTCAGTCCATGAAGCTTTAATTGTTCATTACTTTTTTCAAACAAGTTTCTTAATGCCTTCTTCCATATTGTGCTTAGTTATGCGGATTTTTAATGAGGAGCAATTTGTACCTCATTGTCTTCTCTCAATTACTTTTCAAAAATATGATGGTAATTATCCATGGTTAGGCTATTGGTATATTGATACTAATGCCTGTCACACAAAACTACCACTGTCTCATTTATGTTGTACTCCCCTACCTCCCTTTTTCTGTGTCTGCTTACTGTCTCTTGTTTTGTATTGAAATTATAAGGCCTTTGGGGCATTAAATACTTTCTGTATGTAGCATACCTGATACAGTCTAGGTCCTGGTCCAAAGCACTACATTAACATTAACAATAAAGAGCAGTAAGTGGCTGCTGAATTCTTTCTCTTTTTTTCCCATTCAGAAATAAGAGACAGGACTGATGTTCTTACTGCCTGTGTAGCTTGGAGTGTAGGGTTAACTATTCCTGAAAAGCACAATAACCTATTTTCAGCCCAGACTTCTGCATAATTTGCTCTGAAGAGTAACTATATCAACTGTTTCCCTAAGAAAGCAGATCTTTATCAAGCTTAAGAAAACACTGGATTTCCATGCATTTCACCCTTTATTTTAGTTCCTTTCATCCTTTTATTCTGTGATCTCTTCAGGCTCCAGTAAAATCCTACCATGGTAACAGTCACTTTCTTCAAAGTGACAGCGGTAGCAATGCACAGCAAAGATTACACATCAGCTTGAAGGTGATCACAGAACAGAATTTTATAGTGTAACACATTTTCAAAAATAAATATCTAATAATATTAGCATGGCTGTCATGTCAAAGGCTATTCCATGTTGTATTTCAGCAACACACCTTATATTTCAATCTGGCTCTGATTTGTACCTACGTGACGCTGGGTGCTAGTGTTCATCTAGATAATTCGCCAATACATGGAGTTATATATAGGTTGATTGTCAAGTTTGCAGTTGCTTTAGGACATGGAGCAATTTGATGCTTAACATGACGGTACCAGCAAAGGAAAGCTTTAACTGGGGCTGATGGCCCTGTTTTCTCAGCCTCTGTGGAGTTCTTGTCATCTGTGTAGCATGTAGATAAAATCTCCTATCAAGATTACTGTCCTGTCTAGAGCTCTTGAAATGATGGTGATGTGTCCATACTTCCTCAGAAGAAAATCTGCTGATAGAGCGTTTTGCCAGATGAGTGAAGTTGCCAGTCACAGTCTCTCTGTCAGGATATATTCAACCAGCCAGTTGCTGAAACTTTTTAAAAATCTACATCACCATTATGAAGATTTGTTTGCCACCTTGCATTTTTTATGTTATGCAAAGCAAGTCTTTCATATTCAAGTCTCTTATTATTCTGAAACTATTGTGCACCAGATTGTCTTTGTTTTGTAGCTCATTATAGAGGTTCATATGATCAAATTAGTGTTTTGTGTGTTTTCTGTGTGTGTTTTTCACACAATATATGTAAACTAGAACCGAGAGAGAGAGAGTTCAAATTATTCAAATGGCACTGAACAAAATGGTAGAGACAGTCCTGTAGGCACCAACGTAAGCTGGCACATCACATACCCAGGTGCTGTCTGTGATCTAGAATGCTTATATTCACTTTTCCTTTTAATCCTTTCTGTAGCTATATTGCATATTTTCTTACTGTGGTGTCTTATGATATTGATGGGAGCATCTGTAACCTAGTGTAAGGTTTTGAAATCCTGCAAGATCTCAGTGATTAACTTTTCTTCTTAATGGTAAACTGAAAGGCAGCATTCAATCTGAAATCAAGGGAGAGATTCTGTCGAGGATTTTGGGTCAAGCCCGGCAAGACTGTTTTCAACACTATGGACCTGCAACTCCTGCTGACTTCAGGGAAAATTGAGCATATTTGTTATTGCTCAGGATGAGCTCTAGAATAAGAAAGTGGCTTCAGCATTTTACTGTGAATATTTTTTTTTACACCTTTTCAGGGAAGAGAAGAAGTATATTTTCCTTAGTGGCTTGAATTAATTTCTCTCAAATTAAAAAAGACTTGCTTGTTTTGAGAAGAGATTCCTCTAAGAGATACCCATTTTTTAATGTCACTTACATGTATTTGGATGGTCCTCAGATATTTAAATTAAGAACATTTATAATTTAGAAATGTTGAGTTACTTATGAAGACATGGGGGCAAAAGTCCCATTGGCTTTTGTGAGAGACACATTTAGCTAGTAAAGAATATTTATGCAGGTACTGAATTGATTTAATATGCCAGCTGTGTGTGGCTTCAGCTTCTTGCTGTCACTCTTTAGTGAAGGATAAGCAGCCAGATGCTTTTCAGCTGGCTCTCAAACAGAAAAGAGGTCTTGGATGCTACTCTTCAAAAGATTTCAGATGCCAATAAAAAGAATTGAGTGCAGTGACTTCATTCATTCTGATGGCAGCTGTCCCACTGTTTCATCAATTTGAGGGATGTAAATTAATGTTTTGAGATTATTCCCTGTGGAACAATCCAATAGGAACCAAGCAAAAGCATGTAAACATCGAACTGATTTGAAATGTAAATATCCAAATGTGGTGGGTTGACCCTGGCTGAAGGCCAAGTGCCCCCCAAAGCCGCTCTATCACTGCCCTCCTCAGCTGGACAGGGGAAGGAAAATAAAATGAAAGGCTCGTGGGTCAAGATAAGGACAGGGAGAGATCACTCAGCAATTACTGTCATGGGCAAAATAGACTCAGGAAAATTAATTTAATTTATTCCCAATCAAATCAGAGTAGATTAATGAGAAATAAAACCAAATCTTAAATAAACACCTTCTCCCCACCCCTCCCTTCTTCCTGGNACTCTGGCTGCAATTTGCTCTTGGTGGTTTTTTTTCCCCTTCTTAACTCTGTTATCCCAGAGGTGCTACCAGCATCACTGATGGGCTTGGCCAGCGGTGGGTCCGTCTTGGAGCCGGCTGGCATTGGCTCTATCAGACATAGGCTAAGCTTCTTGCAGTTCCTCACAGAAGCCACCCCTGTAGGCCCCCGCTACCAAAACCTTGCCACGCAAACCTAATACACCAAAATAACGCGGTGATTTGTCACACTAAAAGGATTACAGATAGCTGTCCAAAAAAGATACTGGAAGCTAGAAACACCAGAAATAAGGGCATTGGTCTTCTTTACCCTGCATGACAAGGGTAATAAAATCACATCGATAAAGTCAGGTAGGGAGGTTAAATTAACTTTCTTTATTGGCCATTTTCATTTCAAAAGCATATAAAACTGAACACGTATTAGATTGCTGCTGTTGAATTGAATGAGATTCTGGTTTCATTTCATTTTCTTGTCAACTGTGCTTTATTTATTTTCCTTTCTGCATTATTTATGTACACTCCCAAAACTATATTTAAAATTATTTACGGGTTTTGATTTAGAGTGACTAAAGTGAGACTGTACGAGATCCTTCTTAGACTGTGCTGTGCATTCTTGCAGCTCTTAGCAAATGTAGTGTCATTTTTCTGGCCTGAGCCATGTTGTCAGAGGATTATGTACAGTGCACTAGCATAATTAAAGTGCCAAATTTTAGACACTCCTATTTGTGTATTTGTTTAAGGGTCTCTAGCATCAAAGTCTGTAATTGTGAGCCAATTCGCAACAAGCTGTGAAGATTTTAATTATCTAACATTTATAACTGCAGCTTCCTATCTGAATTTGCTAGTGATTAGGCTTTTGTCTGCCTATTATGGTCTTCATTAGTAGATCTTGTGTATGTCCTTTCCTTTCACCAGGAGCAGGTAGCCTCAGGAAAGAGGAGAGGACAATTATGAAACAGGACTCCTGTGTACGAATTCACAAAATCCCTATTGCTTTCAGGAGGACTTAGGGTTTCTTTAATAATTTAAAAAAAAGGGGGAGGGGGAGGAACAAGAGAAGAAAGTTAACAGTGCTCTGTTTCTTTTCACGATTTAACTCCTTGCTTTTCAAAGAGGGGCTCAAGCTTCCGTTCTTAAAGGCTACTTTGGTGATACCCATATTTTGTGACAACATAAATTCGTTTTTCTGAGGGCGGTTGCACATTTTATTGTGTCAAGACAAGTATCCAGCATCACCCACTTTTGTAGGATGTTGAGCTTGAACTTCAGCAGGAACTATTTAAAGTAACTTTCAATTAAAATGTTCATATATGCTTGGTAAAAGAAGCAGAATGTGGAAAGGACTTAGCCTATTCCTGTAGTTTTATCCCTATAATCTGAATCCTGTGCAACAAAGCCAGAGTCAGCATCAGTAGGTGCAATTGTGCGGTTGCATTAAGGTCAATGACAATGTCAAGATTCTCTTTAGATGTTAAATCTTTCGCCAGATAAAATCCACATATATTTCATCAATATATTACCAGCATATTGACTCTGGGACTTCTGAATAATTTAACACCTGAACATACTTGTTATTGTTCAAGAAAAAGCTTTGTATAGCTGATGAATTGAGTGAAAGTTCAAAGTGATATAAAGTCCTAAGGGGTTTGAGCATCTCTGAAATCTTCTTCATCTGACAGATATAAGAAAGTGAAAAAAAAAGTCAGTGTGTAACAATGGGAATGGTTGTCTAGGGAAAAAAAATGAAATTAGAAACGAGCATCAGGAAAACAAACATATAGAACATCTTTTTCTCCTTGCTGGTCTCTAATGAGTCAAACAGAGGCTTGGAAGCTTTGCTGTAGTTCTGCCTTCTGTTCCCACTCCTGTTTTAAGAAAAAATACTGATCTTAATTATATTTTCCTGAACTTGATTGTTCTAATACTACTGTGTATTTGGTTTGAGTGGCAAGGTTTTCGTAGTGGGGGGGCTACAGGGGTGGCTTCTGTGAGAGTCTGCTAGAAGCTTCCCCCATGTCCGACAGAGCCAATGCCAGCTGGCTCCGAGACAGACCTGCTGCTGGCCAAGGCCAAGGCCAAGCCCATCAAGCAACAGTGGTAGCACCTCTGGGATAACAGAATTAAGAAGGGGAAAAAAATCTGTGCAACACCAAGAGCAATTGCAACTAAGTCCCTCTCCTTAGGGCTGCGCTCGATCCTACAGAGCTGCTCTCAATCTAGGATTTTGTTTTATTTCTCATTATCCTACTCTGATAGGATTCATAATAAATTAAATTAATTTTCCCAAGTTGAGTCTGTTTTACCCGTGACAGTAATTGGTGAGTGATCTCTCCCTGTCCTTACCTCGACCCACAAGCCTTTCATTATATTTTCCTTCCCCTGTCCAGCTGAGGAGGGCAGTGATAGAGCAGCTTTGGGTGGCACCTGGCCTCCAGCCAGGGTCAACCCATCACGCCCATAAACCTGGATGAATTTTTTGCCACCAAACCAGGTCTGTGGTCATGCTGTGAAAAGCGAGACTATGGATCAATGGATGCAGTGTGAGGGGAGTGATAGAGCAGCTTTGGTGGGCACCTCGTGTCCAGCCAGGGTCAACCCACCACATAGTGTTTACAAACCCATGTCATATAAATGAGAATTGGAAAAGAACTTTTGAATCAGCTTCTAAAAAAAAAAAAAAATAAATAAAAATAGCCCCTTCCCAATTTACATAATTTAGATTCCACACTTTGTGGAATCTCCTGTGTTTGACCTATTCTTTTCAAAATGGCTTACCAGTTTAGTGCTGCCAAGAGCACACCGTACACTGCTCTGATATACAAGGGTACGCTGAGATCCAGTAAATTGATATCTATCAATCCTTTGTTCTGTTCTTACTACACTTTATATGGTTCTTGGAAATGCCATGGAGTTTTGCTTTCCATCATGAGATGTAGGTGAGCCAGCATTTCTGTCTTCGTTCCCTGTTGTTTGTCTAAGTGGACAATTTATAGAGGCACTTGATGATATAAAAAAGTATTTGTTGTAGAGAATGTGACCTCCTACAAATTCAATCAGCTATTTTCTTACAGTGAGAAATAAACATGATTTATCTCTGGAAGCTTACTTCATAAAACATTTGCTAAGCCTAAATGAAAGAGAAATAGGCCTTAACAAAAACAACCCATTTTCTGAAAAGAGAAGGAAGAGAGGATTTGATTAACTGTATGTTGCATTTGCAGGTGGGTTGGCATTTACGATCCAGCAAATAAAACAGGTCTCTTCAGTGAACACAGGGAGTAGTATTGTACTGAAAACATCTAACAAATGCCTTTGCATATATCTTGAATACAAAAAAAATGCTATTGCATTCTCTCCTCAAAAATACATTATTTTATCACTAACGCTTGAGAGAACGCGTTTCCTCCACGTGACTTACAGTTTTCAGATGTGTTTTTACTGGCCTGGAGTACTTTGCATAGGAATTTATTATGGATCTGGTAAACAATAGTGATTTTTTCTTATGTACTGTATTTTAATAATTCTACTCTATTTTAATAATTGACAGACAGCTGTTTAAACTCTTTGAAATTCAATACCAAATTGTTTTTTTTTTCATTTTTGACAAGAAGCAAAATGTTCAGTAAAAATTCTGTTATTTTGAATTGTTTCTGTCACTATCCTTTCAGTAATGTAAAAATTGCTGGCTCACAAACAGTAGATCTTAGGAATCTATTTCCGTGATATTTACATTTCACAGTTTTGTAATAAAAGTCTATTAAGGTTCACAATGAAACTTTTACTTCTATGTGCAAGCAGTTGGCTAGGAAAAAAAAGAAAAAGAGAAAGAAATGGGTACAGTAGATGTTTTTTTTATGTGGTTTTCAATGGATTCTCATCTCAGTGCTACCAGAGGAATTGCTTGACTTCAGATTTGTTTAAATAAGAGTGATTTTGCATGAAAGACTGCTGAGAGTTAAAGCTGTCTCCAAAGACCTATCTTCCTGGAACTTTGCAGCTCTCTGTGCATATAACTGAGATGCTGTGTTATGCTTTCAGTATTCTGTCTAGCTATACACTTATTAATCAAAGTGCTCACAACAAATTTTCTGTAAAACTGACATTTTCTTTCAAAACCATCTGATTTCTAATTTCTGTTCTGTATTTCCATTAATCATCACAATACCAGGTACTTACTGGAAAGGTGAAATTTCTGTAACCTCTTCAATTTCTCCTTAGGTAAAAGAAGAAGAGCAATCAGCCAATCACACTTTGATGATTCAAGAGACGCTGCAGCAAGCTTCGGTAGAGCTGTCTGAGCAGCATCACCTGGTCGTCTCATCAGATGAAGTGGAGGGAATTGAGACAGTGACTGTCTATACGCAGGGTGGAGAGGCTTCAGAATTCATAGTTTATGTTCAGGAAGCTGTGCAGCCTGTAGAAGAACAAACTGTGGAACAATCGGTGCAGGAGCTCTAGAGGACAGTGTTCAAAGGAGATGGCTACTTGATTAGTCAAAGCCAGAAGTTTAGGTTGTTGGTTTTTGTTTTTTTTTCCTAACCCAGCCAAAGGCAAGCAAGCTGACAAATCTTCAATTAATTTGTGAAGCAAGACTTTGTTATTAGATAGTGGTCTGGCCGTTTGGAATGTATCAGTAACTTGGATGTGTTACATACAAAATCTCTTCAGACTTCCCCCCCTCCCCGCCCTTAAAAAATGATCATATTTTGAGGAAAAAGTATTCTTCCTTTTCTGAGAAGATCTCTCACTTGATTCCTGAAATCCAAAAAAATATTTTCTGTTCCAAAGCATGTTATCCCACAGTAATAAAACATCTATAATGGTAGCTACAATTTCTAGAAAAGTCCATACATCCCATTTTATACATAATATGTGCTTGTCTTCACTGGAAGCAGGGTTGGGTTTTTTGTTTGTTTTGGTTGGTTGGTTCTTTGTTTTGTTTTGTTTTTTAATTAGAAGAGTTGCCTATTTCTGAGTACCTGCATAGAAGATGTTTGCAGAGTTGTGGATCTAACCGAAACAAAAGCTCAAGACTTTAATTAGAAACATGCCACAGCTGGACTGTAGTTTGTGCTTGTGAGATGATCCTTTGAGTTTGGGAGGTATTTAAAGCCATATATGATAACTCTGGGTACCGGTAGGATGACTGTTATTTAAATAACTGAATAATGTAACTCTTTCCATCCCATTGGGTAAATACCTGTCCAGTGCCGTATGATGAAACCAAATCTGTCAAATCAATTAAATAGTCTTTTGTTTTTAAGAAAAAAAATCTATTCAAATTATTTGTAAATGCTATAAAAGATGTATGTTCATATGTTTTAAAAAGTCATACTTGTAAATATGATTGTGTGAAAGAACTTGTACAAAAAAATTAAGTAAATATTGACAAGAATCGAGATATTCTTAATTATGCATGTATATAGTTCCAGATTTTTCTTCATGAATCTTGAATTGTTTCTGATTTAATATTTTTAAATTTGAGCTATAAAAGTTATTAATTAATAACAAAGTTGTCATGTTTTCTTCTAGTTCTCTAATTTCTTAAGTGTTGGCTTCCCTTTCAGGGCTAAGTAAAAAATGCTGTTTTGCATTGACTCTGACAAATTATTCCTCCAGTTAGTAGTCTCTAATCAAGAAAGTAGCATAATGAAGTCTAGACGGACCTTTCTATGTGATTGAACTTATTTATGGGCTTTCTAGGTAGAAAAGCAGAAAAAAGCTTTTTGACTAAGTTGATGTAATGTAGTGAGTTGGTTGCCTGCCTCTTCTAAGTCTGCTGGGTTCTGTTAATGCTAAACAAAACCAGAGTGCAAACATTTAGTGGTAGCTTCTCCCTTATCTGTGGTGATAGGGAATTTAATTTTGTTCATGGAAAAGAACTGAAAACCGTTCGCCTTTGGTGGTAGCTATGTTTCCTCTGCTTTAATCTTGAAAGTGCACAAGAAGCCCCGGGGATGTTGCATGTGTAGGAGGGCAACCTTTTTGCCATTTGGTGTAACTGGCTGGAGCTGGTCACAAGTGTCAGGGTTGATTTCTTACATGTTCAGTAAATTTGACGAGGATGAGCCATGACATGTTTAATAACATTTGCAACGTGATAGAAACTGATGCACCAAATATATCAACTGGATTAATCTGCATAAGAAACTTTGGTTTTGTAATTACTGGTTAAAATTCAGTGTTGATTGCAAGAACAATGCTTTCTATTAACCTAAAATAGAAGAAAGCAGTCTCAAAGAGTTTTCTTAGAATGTATTGAAATATTCACAGCCCACTTGCTGTTAAAATCACATTTGGAAGAGCATCATGATCGTATGTGGTAACAGGTATGTTCTTAATGTAAAACCTTTCTGAATCAGTTCAACCATGTATTTTATTATTATCTGACTGTGGGGGGAAATGGAAAAGTATTTTGCTATGTGTCACTGAAGAATTCCTAAGTAAATTATTTCCAGATAGACTCAGTACTTACGTCTATGAGAGTTGTGTCTGTGTTTGGAGGAATGGTTTTGGGTTTTGGTTTAATTCTAATATATCACGGCCATGCATACCTACTGTAATTTAAGGCTTGATTTATAATTGACAAGTTGTATCACATTTTCCTACACTAAAACATCAATTTTTTTGTGAATTTTCTGTATCCTTTTTTTTTTTTTTTTTAATTTAAAAAATATTCTTCAACTCGGGTTCTTAAGTTTTAGGTTTTTTTCCCAACTCTGCTTGGAAATGCAATGGTTGGAAACACGCGAGGTGTAAGTCAGGAAGGACTTTCAGCTGTGTTGACTACTGCACATTGATTTCTTGCCTCCATAATTGATACATTTTCTTCTTTCTTGAATATGCCACATCTGTAATGCTATGAGGAGATACGTACTTCCTCTTTAACGTAAGCCATTGTACTTTGCAAAGCGAATGTCCAAAGATGTGTGTTTTTTCAGAAGCATAAAGAAAACAAAGAGAGCTTTGCTTATACCAGGCCACAGCTGTTCCAGTTGTCTTTTGTCTGGATTTGGAACAACCAGAAAGGTAGGAATTAAATCTTTTGCTTGGCAAGCTCTGCTTTTATCACCTGAACAGCACAGATTGTTTTCAGTGTAGATTCAACTCCTTTTATCCAATTAATCTTTTCTGAGGGTTGTGACCTCTTCAGTTCAGGGGAGACAAGGAGTTATAGTTTTAACTTAATCAAGTAGCTTCTGTTTCTGAATATTACACTTTCTTCCCACACACTAGTAATTTTCATTAGCATTTACTACACTATATGATCTGTTTTTTCATCTTTCTTTGACACCTGAGGAGTATCCTGGCTTTAGGCTCACACTTGGCAAATTTTACTGTTTAAAAGCTTATGAATGCATAAATCGAGAAACATGGGCTAACTGATCTGCACAGCTAGGAACACATCAAATGTTTCTGGGAATGTGTTGAGCACCGAGGGGAGATTGTCCTTGAAAGTGTGCAAAGATTTTAAAAAATGGAAAAATGAAGATGCAAATACTTCTAGTGGCAGCAGTCTTATTTAATGGAAGGTAAGATTATGATGCTTCAAGCTGACTTGAGTCACTGAGGGGTGCAGGAGAGCAGCAGATCTTGGCACACAGGGGTTTTCCTGAGGAAGGGAAACACCAGAGGAGCAGAGAGACCCACCAGGACCCGGCAGCAATGGCGGGAGGTGCTGACCAGGCCTGGGCACTGCCAGAGCAACCGCGGCCACCCCCACGCCTATAAAAAGCCGCCTGGGCAGCGCTGTGACCAGAGCGTGACGTGGCAGTTTGCACCGGAGGGCACACAGGAAGGGCCTGGTCACCCCACCAGCTCAAGAGGGGAGTTCCACTGGTGGTCATCACCCTCTCGGAAGGAGCTGAGCTGTGGTATCCGCCCGGCAGAGAGCTCCGTCCTCTGCGCTCGCCAGAATGGAGGTGGCGACCCAGAGAGAGCTGCCAGGAAAACATGCAGCCACCCAGGCCCCAGGCTGCAGGGAGTGCCAGAGCTGTCACTGGGAATGGATGGCAGCAGTGAGAAGGGCTGTGTGAGCTGTGACCAGGGGGACGATCTGCTCAGCCTGGTGGCAGAGCTACGAGAGGAAGTGGGAAGGTTAAGGAGCATCAGGGAGGCTGAGGAAGAGACAGACTGGTGGAGCCAAGCTTTGCCCTCCCTGGGACAGAAACAGGGACAGCCACCAGACAAAACCCAAAATCAAGAGGACCCTGTGTCCTCCCCCTGCCAGGTTGAAGGCAATAGCATAAAGGAAAGGAGTGAATGGAGGCAAGTCCACACTCAGTGTGGCGGAAGAACCTCCTCCTTGCCCACCTCGCCCTCCCAGGTGCCTCTGTACAACAGGTATGAGGCTCTGGCTGTGGAAGGCCACTCAATGGAGGACATGGATGACAGTCGCTCCACACCAGAGGTGTCACCAAGGTCAGAAAGACCCATCCCACGTATCACAACAACCTCCACAAGGAAGAAAAGGCAGGTGATAGAAAAGTTGGGGAAGAAAAGGCAACTCCTGTCTGAGGGGAACAGAGTGTCTGATATGCTGGACAGACCCTCCTCTTCGGGAAGTCTGCTGCCTCCCTGGGGCCCAGGTTAAGGACAAGGGCATTACTAGGAAACTTCCCAGCCCGGTACAGCCCTTGGACTATTACCCATTATTGCTCTTCCATGTGGGTGGTGATGAAGCTGCAATGCGTAGTCCAAGAGTGATCAAAAGAGACTTCATGGCCTTGGGACAGCTGGTGAGGGAATCTGGTGCACAGGTTGTGTTTTCCTCTCTCCTTCCAGTTGTGGGCAGCAACACTGGAAGAAATAGACGGACCCAGTCTACCAATGCATGGCTCCATGGCTGGTGTCAGCACCACAATTCTGGGTTTTTTGATAATGGGATGGCCTACACGGCACCAGGCTTGCTGGCATGAGATGGGATTCACCTTTCTCAAAGGGGAAAGAAGGTCTTTATCCAGGAGCTGGCAGGGCTCATTAACAGAGCTTTAAAGTAGGCTTGAGGGGGAGGGGGATAATATCAGGCTTGCCTGTGACAAGC
>VXBL01003812.1:50563-120564 GCA_013400195.1 Aramus guarauna
CCTACAGAGGGTGGAAGCAAGGGCAGGTAGCCTGGGAGGAATACAGAGAAATTGTCCAAGCAGCCAGGGATCAGGTTAGGAAAGTTAAAGCCCTGATAGAAATAAATTGGGCCAGGGAGGTCAAGGGCAACAAGAAAAGCTTCTATAGGTACGTCAGTGATAAAAGGAAGACTAGGGAAAATGTGGACCCTCTCTGGAAGGAAACAGGAGGCCTGGTTACCCAGGATATGGAGAAGGCTGAGGTACTCAATGACTTTTTTCCCCTCAGTCTTCACCAGCAAGTGCTCAAGTCACAGCACACAAGCCTTAGAAGGCAAAGGCAGGGACTGGGAGAATGAAAAACCTCCCACTGTAGGAGAAGATCAGGTTTGAGAGCATCTAAGGAACCTGACTGTGGACAAGTCCATGGGACCTGATGAGATGCATCCATGGGTCCTGAGGGAACTAGCAGATGGAGCTGCTAAGCAACTCTCCATCATATTTGGGAAGTCATGGCTGTCCAGTGAAGTTCCCACTGACTGCAAAAGGGGAAAAATAACCTCCATTTTTAAAGAGGGAAAAAAGGAAGACCCAGGGAACTACAGGCTGGTCAGTGTCACCTCTGTGCCCAGCAAGATCATGGAGCAGATCCTCCTGGAGACTATGCTCAGGCACATGGAAAATGAGGAGGTGATTGATGACAGCCAACATGGCTTCACTAAGGGAAAATCGTGCCTGACAGATCTGGTGGCCTTGTATGATGGGGTTATAATGTTGGTGGGTCAGGGAAAGGCAGCTGACGTATTCTACCTGGACTTGTGCGAAGCATTTGACACTGTCTTGCATGGCATCCTTGTCTCTGAATTGGAGAGACATGGATTTGACAGATGGACCACCCAATGGACAAGGAATTGGCTATATGGTCGCACTCAAAGAGTTGTGTTCAACGGCTCAGTGTCCAAGTGGGCATCAGTGGTGTTCCTCAGGGGTCAGCATTGGGACCGGCACTGTTTAACATCTTTGTTGGTGACATGGAGAGTGGGATTGAGTGCACCCTCAGCAAGTTTCCCAACAACACCTAGCTCTTTGGTGTGGTTGACAGGGTGAAGGGAAGGGATGCTATCAAGAGAGACCTTGACAGGCTTGAGAGGTGGGCCCAAGTGAACTGCATGAAGTTCAACAAGGCTAAGTGCAAGGTCCTGCAGTTGGGCTGGGTCAATCCCAA
The DNA here is from genome assembly GCA_013400195.1 of Aramus guarauna. Taxonomy (NCBI): domain Eukaryota; kingdom Metazoa; phylum Chordata; class Aves; order Gruiformes; family Aramidae; genus Aramus; species Aramus guarauna. The sequence goes on from VXBL01003812.1 coordinate 51,768, forward strand.
GCACAGCTACAGGCTGGGTGCAGAATGGATTGAGAGCAGCCCTGAGGAGAAGGACTTGGGGGTGTTGGTGGATGAGAAACTCAACAGGAGCCAGCAATGTGTGCTTGCAGCTCAGAAAGCCAACTGTATCCTGGGCTGCATCAAAAGAAGCGTGACCAACAGGTCAAGGGAGGTCATTCTCCCCCTTGTACTGCTCTCATGTAGTGTAGAGACCCCACCTGCAGTACTGCACCTCTGGGGCCTCTAACATAAGAAGAGCTGTTGGAGCGAGTCCAGAGGAGGCTATGAAGATGATCAGAGGGCTGGAGCACCTCTCCTGTGAAGACATGCTGAGAGAGTTGGGATTGTTCAGCCTGGAGAAGAGAAGGCTCTGGGGAGACCTTATAGCAGCCTTCCGGTACCTCAAGAGGCCTACATGAAAGCTGCAGAGGGACTGTTTGCAAGGGCATGGAGTAGTAGGACAAGGGGTAATGGCTTTAAACTGGAGGAGGGTAGATTTAGATTAGGTATAAGGAAAAAATTCTTCACAAATTCATCTAATGGTAGATGAATGAGCTAAGGAGTTCAAATTGAAGATACATTAGAAAAGGTCCAAGTCAAAAAATCACCATGTATTTGGGAATGAAGTAGCATGTCAGTTTTTACTGGTTTACTTCCAACAGCCACGTGGAGCCTGAATTTAGGTCATCCTCACAGTAGCTGAAAAACACATTAGTAGATCAGTGGGAAAATTTCTGTGGCTGTTGTGAGGCAAGTTCTGTGACTCACCTTTTCTTCTCTGAAAATATGATTTAAAATTTTGGTGCTGACACAAATGTCAGGTAGTTGACTTTTTAGATTATTTTGTCTGAAAACTAACATCCAGTACAGAAGTACTTTGTGTTAGAACCAACCAATCCAAGCTGTCAGAATTGGAATAAAAAAATAATAAAAAAATTTAAAGATAACATGCTGCTGCTGAGAGCAGTCTTATCAGTGGGACTGGAGTGGGAAGTAAACAATCCTAGGCCAACTGTGAGAACTTCAGACTAGAAAGAGAATGGAAGACAAATTAAGAAACTTTTTTTTTAATTATCGTTTCATCAGTTTTCATCATGTGACAAGCTCAGGACTTGTAATACCCACCCAAATTTAAAGAAAAAAAAAAAATCATTGCTGATTTCACCTTGTGGCTTGTGATGTCTCATTACAGCAGGTGCCTGTTCATGGCTGAATGGAAATAGAGTACATGAAGGATGGTCAGGAATACCAGTAAATTATAATTCTCTAACCAATGTAAAAAAGTCTGGTTGATTTATGCCCTATCTTTAACTCTGGAGCTAACCTGAAGGAGTAACCTCTTACCCCTTGATCAAAGGTCAATCAATTTATCCAGCAGAAACAGCCATTCTTCACCTGCATGCTATTTAAAGTTTGGTTTTAGCTATTCAAGTTGCATTTTAAATCTTTAAATAATGAATTGCATGTGAAACTTTGTCTAGTTAGAGTACAGTCCCACCAGTGTGCAGCTGCTTTCCATTTCTGTTTGGGTGATTCCTATATCTTGGGTGTTGAACTCCCGGGCCCTGCCACAGCGCACAAACTTTTTACTACAAATCATAGTACGTGCAAGTTCTTCTGGCATAACTGTGCTGTTTTGTGAGGTCAGAACACAGCAACTACCAAAATCATTTACTGAAGTACTAGATAGATGTCGACTTTTGAACGTAGAGATTTTGACTGAAGACAGTGCGTCCTCAGGTGCTGTTCTCTTCCCTTTGCTAGCATTTACTCAATAGCTTTGCCAGCAGAAAAGGTCACGTAGGAGCTCTCTCATCTACTTCAAGGAAACCAGAGCATTAACTTAATCCCATACACCTCCCTTGAGGCATATTTGAGAGTTTCCCTAAGCCCTCTGCTCACAGACCTATTGGCCAACCTCAAGGAGGTGGCTGATCATGAGCGGTTGGGGACTTTACTGTTATCAAACAATGTGGTTAGCTGTGGAAAAGGGTGCAACGGTGACTGGACAAAACTCCTTACACTGGTATAGCTAAGGCTGGAAATACCATGGTAAGATGTTTTAGTTTTGCATCACTTGAACATGTTTCTTATTTAGAATTAGTTCTTCTCCCATTTGCCTGAATAGAATATTTTTTCCTGGAAAAAGGTCATTGCTAACATAATAGCATCTACATTAGAAATGTGACCCACTATAGTTCTCTCTAAGGTGAGATTAAAAACAAAAAACAAAAAACCAACCAAAAACCCCCCAGCCAAGCAAAAAAACCCCCAAAAAAACCACAAGAAAACAAGAACATGGACAAAGCTGTAGATGGTGTACTTTAGCTAGTCTCAGTGCTTTAATTTGCCTGGGTCAGAATGGAAAAAAAACCCCAACAAACCAACTAGCTGACAGAAAATTTAAATTTGTATGTGCTTTAGCAGAGAATAAATAACAGAGGGACTGCCATACTGATTATGCTATACTTTTAGTGATTAGTTTAATACTATTTTCATTTCACTTCTCCTGAAGCTACAGCAGAACTTCTGTCTGTCCATGCAATGCTTTTAAATATAGCGCCTCTACAGAACCTTGTCTGAAGTGTGGAAAACAAAGGCAGCAGGCAATACTATTGTGCAATGATGCAAGATGTTGCTTTTGAGTAAACCTGACATTTACTTAGTCATACTTTCAAACAGGGAGCCAGGGTGAAATCTATTCCTGATATTCTATACTAAGCAAGATGCACTCTGTGCAAAGTTTAGAGCTTTTTGTGGGTTTTGGCAGTTTTTTGTTTTGGGGGGCTTTTTTGGTTTTTGGGTTTTTTAACCATTACCTTAAAAACTGTTATAGCAGGAAGCAAAGTGCAACACAAGATCTGGCAAGAATTGATAAAAAGGAAATATATTACTATGTCTTATATTCTGGAGTTAATATAGACCTATTTATTTCACTGTTTGTACTAGAGGAGAATTCAGTCACTGGTTGATCTTGTGGTGGGTGCTGTAAAATCACACCAAAAATCCTTACCCCAGAGATCTTAATCTGTAAGTAGGCAGGATTGATATATCTTAAAATACAGTTTTTCCATGTCTATAAATGGAGAATTACAGGAGGGAGTAGCTGTGAATCTGTGGCAGAGCAAAGACAAGCCAGGTATCTTTGTGTTGTCTTTCTCTTGAGATACAAAACATAAGGCGGTTGCAGAAAAGCCTACAGGGAGGTAGAGGGAAGCATATAAGGAACCTCTACTGGAAGGAAGCTTTTCTCACAGCTGAAAGAGATCCTGACATTCTTCTTTACTATGTCTCTGTACAGCACAATGTCTTTATGCAATGCAGTGTGGAGACAGTGCTATGTGTAGTTGTACAAGTCTGTAGCTCTGTGAACAAGTGAGACCCTGGAGCTTCTTGAATTTTGGTAACTGGTATTTCCGTGTCAGGGGGAGTGGAAGCGCTAAAGGACAGATACTGGCTGAATGACAGCAGCATGGGAATCTATGCGGGATTAGCTCTGAACATCTGTAGATAAACAAAACGAGTGTATTCTGTCATATAGGTACTGTCTAGCCTCTAGTAGTAGACATTGGTAGATACCAAGATAGGATTATAACACCAAGGCCAGCATAAACACAGCTTGCAAAACCACATCTAAGGGATATTCTTGAAAAGCCCAAATTTGTAGTGTTGCAAGAGAGAAGTAGGTCTGTCTTGATTTAACAATGTGTTTAGCAGTAAAATTCTGTATTTACACTATTCTGTAGGTAAGACACTAGGATTTGTTTCCCTCTGCTCACCCCTCGAAGCAATGAAAGTGAGTTGTCTTAAGCTACAAACTTTGCTTTTTACTTTCCTCTCTCTCTTCACTGCCTAGTTCACTAGCTGTTAGTGTCTGTACTTTATGCTTAAGTTGGTTCACAAAGACTTCAGGGTACCGAGTGCTGTGAAGCATCAGTAAGGTTTCTACGCTAGATGTCAGAATGTCCCACATCACAGCTCAGCATAAAGCCAGATTGTCACTTAATTGCATATTTCCCAGTTGAGCCAAGATCCATCTGAATTGGACATTCATGCTTATTCCCTTTTGCTATATACCCAGAAGAATATGCCTTGCCACTTTTCTCTGCTTTCAGATCTCTTGATGCTCTTTTGTTATGCTGAATGCTTAGGTTGGTCCGTTTTTCAACCTTTGTTCAAGGCAGTTTGCTTTATCCATAAGCTCTGAAGTTTAAAAGGATTCCATGTATTAAAGGATTTTACTTGTTCTGAGACGATAGATCCTGCTTATAAAACAGAAGGCACGAAGACTTGGATACTGTGTGATTTACTGTGAACCCAAACCATTCCACTGAGCCTGACACCACAAGGGTATATGAAATTGCATTTAAATCACCCTCCCAGCGATTTAGAAGGACTAAATACCTGATCTAGAAACTAATAATTGAGCCTATGTGAGCTGGCAATTATGAATGCAGTAATTGCATGTGTTAGGAGCATGTATCACGAAAATGGGAACCAATGGGATTATACCACCTCTCAGGAGGTTTTAGAGATTGAGAGGAACAGCCAGCGCGGTTAAAAACAAAATTAGCTATGCATATGCAGAGATTATGAAGCATCAGCACACAAACAACAGAACTAATTCTCCAATGCCAATGAGCTTGGGAGCTCATCGCCACCGAGCATCCAACGGCACGGTGGATCGAGGTGGGAGCTGGGTAGTAATCGCTGCGCTCCTGACTCACAGGTGCCTGGGGGACTCTTGCAATATCTGGTATACGAGACGAAGCTACTCTAAAAATAGATGCAGAAGAGTTGTTCAGGACTTGCTGAAGAGCTGCACCGCTGGTTTCTCAGCGTCCAAAGGTCAAGTCTTATTTGCATAAAACAGAGCATTGCAACAGCTCTCCACACACTTAACGGCCCGCGAAGATCCCAGCGTGCTGCGGTGTGTTTTGAGCCGAGTGCCCTTGCGATGACTTCTGTTTTCTTAGTGTTGCAGGCAGGAGGTGAGCACCTAAGAAGTCAGTCCAGTGAAAGAGAGAGTTTTAAACTTTCACCAGTAGCACGTATGTTATCCTATCAGAAATGCACAACTAATAATAAAGCATTTCTCCCTAGATGTAACTAACATTCAGTTATCCAAAACTTGTAAAGCTGTATATAATAAGGTTGCCTGCTGATAGTGTCACAATCCTTCTGGGTTATTCTTGTCATCCTTGTCATCTGGAGGATAAAAATAGTAGAGGTTAAAGCAGTATTATTCTTTAGTTAGAGCCAGTTAGCTACTACTTAAATAAGGATGCAATTCCTTTTTTTCATTGAAAATGAATTTTTAGTAATCTTAAAAAGGCAATTCATAGGATGATGATGATGAAGATTGCACAGAGCTAGCTGTCCAGGGCTGGTCATCAGAGGTGAGGAGTACTTTGAATGCCTTCTGAAGTTTTTTTAATATCATGATAGTTTTGAAAATCCAGCAGTATGTAACACAACCTGCTCTTCCCGTCTTAGCTTCTCCTTTCTTAACATGGGTATCAAGAGTACTTGCCTCCATCATAACTGGTCGTGGTGGTTTAAACCCCAGCTGGTCACTGAGCACCACACAGCCACTTGCTCACCCCTCCCCCTGCAAGGAACTTGTGGGTTCAGATAAAGACAGTTTAAGAGGATAACAAAGGAAGAGGATAATAATAATAGTAATAATAATAATGCTTAGTCTGCATAACAGAAAACCACCAGACAACATAAGTATTTTGGAAGCTGGGATCAATATTGAAAATGTATTTTGGAGCCATGTCTGGCCTTGTTTCCTAAAAGGACCTTGATGGTTGGTAGCTTTTCTTCACTCCTGCCTCGTCCGTCTTCTGGATGAACCTCAGACCTACACCGTAGCTTCATCTGCAGTTGTGTCTCCTGCTCAGTCTCCTGCTGTTCCTCACAGTGTTCTCTAGGTGAACCCTGGATCTGATCCGTCACCTTGCCTTGTCTGGGACCGCTGATGGACGCTGTTACAACCACCCGGCTCTGCCCATGCAGTTTTAGGTGTGACTGACAGACTGAATGAAGCAGTTAGACCCTAGTGCGTGACAGGCTTGTGAGTGCTACTGCAGTATGAGTATTTGCAAATAATTAGCTTGACTATTTAAGCATGTCTAATGCTCCCTGTGGCCTTTATAGAGCTGCAAAACACAAATACAAGCCAAAGCAAGTACATCTATCCCAACTCCATTTGAAGTTTGAACATTGTTTTCCTAAACACTTTTTAAATTTGTAGCATAAAACTAGAACTTCAATTCTAAATCTCAAATTAAGTTGTTCAGCATTAAAAAGAAGCCTGGAAAATTAATTCATCTGTACATTAAGAACTTTGAGCATCGGAAGACATCTTCCACGCTATCTATGCTAAGAACCGAGATGTCACTGAAATTTTGAAAGGACAATGTTGCCTTAATGCAAAGTAAACTACTCGATTTAATTTTTTTTCTAATCTGCATATTAATTACTGTCACAGAGCTGATGCAGTGGGCTGCAGCTAGATTCATCCCATTTAAATCAGTTTAATCCTTTGCAAGCTTGCAAAAGTAATTATTCTGCATTTCCATCTAACTCTGTGTAATAGAAACTTCAATCTGTTCAGCTCCTGCTGCAGACCCTTAGTGACCCGTCTGCTCATACACCAGCAACATTGACTGCAATTAATTTTTTCTCATTGGGAACCTTCTCACATTGATCTACTCTTCATAAAAGATGGTAAACTCTTACTTGCTGGCTTATTCTCTGAATAATGTTTCTCTCATTTTTACTTTTATCAGCCTCAGTGTTTGCATCATGCATTTCATGGCATCGCTTTCTTGTTCAGCACGTAGACCATATTGCCATTTATTTCTGGTAGCGTTTCCTTGCTTTGGCCAACACAGCACTCTCTGGGAGTACAGCAGCTTCTCTGCATCTGCTCCGTGTGTTACATTTCTGCCTTGGCAACGATACGTTCTGTGCCGCTTAATTTGTCCTTTGGCTGAATTCGTCTGCTTTATCAGCTTGATTTAATTGACCATCTCGTGAACCTGAGGTGTGAGCTATTTCATCTGACTGGGGGGCAGCGCATTACAGTGGGTAGAGCCACTTTGTGGCAGTGATGCAGCAAACATATTAATGTGGCAGAGATCTCTTTTAAAAGGCTTGAATCTTTTTCTACTTTAGGATTATATAGTCCACAGAAAATTGCAGTAAATCACTTCTTCATGGATTTGGGTTTCAGATTCTCCCATTTATTCCTTACCTCTTTTGCAAAATTCATTTCCAATTCAGAGCTCATTGAGCCTGAGCCTTTCTTCTGTGACCATCATTAACACAATGATGGTAATCACTCTTTCATGAGTGTTGCTATTATTTTGCCTAGCTTTCAGAAGTGTTAAGAGAAAACCACGAAGACATCACTTGATGTCAAACATATAGATATTTGCATGTCATTCAGATGAACTGAAGGACTTGCAGAGCTGTGACTGTTTCTAGCAAGTGGCCCAGAATAACTGAAGTTATCATTACAACACTGTTGTAGCCTTTCTTCTGTGTACAGAAGTTTATTGCAATCATTCTACACAGCTAAACAAGACGTAGAAAATACGCAGCTCTGTAAGACAGTGCAATTCCACAACTTCTCAGCTTTAATGTGATTCAGAGATTAGTCCACCTACAATTGTTCTTACATTACTTGGTATGTTATTTTTATGTATATGTTTAATCCTTTTATATAATCCTGCTTCCTTTTTAATCTTTCAAGGACAGATAATTACAACTGTTTGAACTGATGTGGAATCTCAGCCATGTTGACACCGGTGGGGATCCAACAGTAATGCAGAAAGGTGAGCAAGATGGAACTTCTTGCAACTGCTATTTTTAGACGTGCATATTATTAACAGATACCATTTTATTATACATAATGAAATTACAGAGCAATGATAATCATGTACTTACCATTATTAACTCTTTCTGTAGCTGTAGCAACTGAAACCTCAGGTGAGGTCCTTCACAGTAGGTGCTTCCTATGCCCCTGAGAAATTGCAGTCCCTGTCCAACCAGTCTGCAAGTTGAATTCTGAGGTATTCGCATTATCCAGTAAACTATCTTACCTGTAATGTATTCTGCCAAAGCTGATCAAACTGTTATTGCACTGCAAATAAAGGACCTGCGATCTTGGAACTTGGGAATGATGATGATCCTCTGCTGCTCGCCCTTTCACACTCCCCCCACGGTTTTTGCCTTGTAAAGCAGCTGCTGAACTTCCCCTTATTTGTGTTCTGGTAATACAAGGTAGTCTCATAACCATTCTGTGTCGGGTTCAGTACTTGCTTCAGGAGCAGCTGAACTGTTCATACAGCAAAAGAGGGAACCCTTAATGGTCGGTAGTGTCAGCAGCTGCTGCAGCCATCCAGGCACGCTGCCTCTGTTCACTGGTCAGAGCCCTACAGGTATGAAAATGAACATACGGCTCCGAATGGTCAAGAAAATTGCAGGAGGAAAGGAAATTTTGATCTCCCAGCATAGTCACAGTTGGATCGGTTTGTCATTCCCTGAGATCAAGAAGAGTTTGTTGATAATTTCAGAGGCTAAACTCAGTGACCTTTCCCACCATGGGACTGGAAAATAAAACATAGCAGTCTAGATGAATATGGAAAAATGTAACATAAAATCAAATTCTCAAACACTCAAGCAATAGGTTTCATTCTGTATAAAGGAGAAACCCATCTGGCGGCAGCTGCTGCTGATTCAAAATGTCAAAGATTACATGTTAATTGACTCTTTAGCTAGAAGTTGCTTATTACCTTTCAGTAAAGTCTGTGCGCAAGACGAATTGAGCTTTGAGAAACACGTGGAACAGCCATGAAAGTACTCTAATGGGAAAAAACATCATGTGCAAAGGACATCAAAAGTCTGCCCGTTTGCTGTTCTGCCTCATTCTTTCTCCCTTTCTAGTTTCTAATAGTTCCAGCCCCGCTGTGCAGCTTTTTAATTAACATCTCTTATTTTATAAAAATGGTGGGGGTAATGCTGCCCCAACCTCCTGTCACCGGGTGTATAGATTGGAAAAATTGGTTTCTAGTCACAAACATTAGATGGAGAAGTAACAAAGGAATGGAAAAAAAACCCTTGCTTTCTAAACCATTAGGTCTCTCTGAGTCTGATCCAAAATCCAATGAAAGAAAGGAGATTCTTTTTCCATCAGCTTCAGTGGGCTTTGGAGAGAGTGCTCTGGTCGAACAAGTGCCAGCTGTTCTCTTTTAGTGATTGTAATTGGTAACAGCGCTGCTGTAGCTACGGATAAAGGAAGCGGCATTCAATGTCTCCATGGGAAAAAGAATGCCCTTGTAACATCTTGTCCCCTGTGTTTGCAATAGCAACATGAAGTGATCGTTTGCCGAGGGTACGATGGTTGAATGCTGGATACGCCCCATTAAGGCACTGCAGCCTGCTCCGAGGGCATGGTGGATTCAATAGACTGGTATTGGCATCTCTGGCTATGATGACTTAATCCTTGTTTTGCACTTGCCTGCATCCGTTTATCTGGGAAGATCAAAGCGGTGGAAATTAGGAAACTCATTAAGGCTCCCAGCCCCTTTCTGGAATCAGCATCCCAAACAGGTGCTTAGATACTCTGTAATGGATAGTGCACATTACGTGAGTATTTTGTCTGAATGCATCAAGCATGTGCCCCCCTCCCCGCTGCAGGCAGGGAGAGAGGAAGGGAGGGAGGGGGGCTGCAAGTTACTGTCAGAGCCAGAGAAAGCCCCAGAACGCCTCGTGCCGCCTGTCGGAAACAAACCCATCACTTCCAAGCATCTGAGAAAGGAAGTGGATTGTTTTCTTTTTGAACCCCTGCAAAGCAGTTTGTGATGCTTCAGCAGAGAAGGAAGGCATGGTGTGCGACATGTCCTGCATGCACTATCCTGTACAGGTTTTGGGAAGCCTTCAGCAGTGCTGGGGGTTACACCGTGCCCTGCCAGTTCAGGCTCAAAAGCTCCTTAGCGTCGACGGGAAACATACAGTTCTTTCCATCTGTGGTCTTTTATTACCTGTCCAAAAGTCTGGCATTGTCTCCTATCCCTTTTGCTAAAAAAGCCTTTTTTTCCCCCTCAGCCCCCTGGAGACACCATTTTCATATAAGCTTTCCCTGGGTGCTGGTCCCAGAGCAGCAGTTAAAGTCTGTGCTTTTTGAAGCGTGCTGAATCCAAATATGTAACTGGAGGAAAAGCAACCAGCAGAAGCAGAGCTGCACATCACCAGGCATCATTAACATACAGCTTCTTCTTTAGGGGACAAGAGTGCAGACCACACATTGAAAACTGGCAGATTTCTGTTATTGGAGGGTGAAGGGAATGACAGGGCATGCCAGCATTTGTCACAACTGTGTCAGGGATTGAATGACAAAGGAAGGACAGCAATGTGTCTCTCCGGCAGATAGTCAAAGATAGTAGCCTGGAGTCAGAGCCACCGTTGTCACTCAGCCATTGTGAAATGCGAGGAAGAACCAGCAGCTGCCCTGCCATTTAGAAGCAGCATGAATTATTAATGGAGCACTTGTAAAAGTAAGTTATATAAAAAAAAAGGGGGGGGGAGGGGAAGGCAGCATGCTATGCTGCAAATACAGTGATAAGAATTCCCTCCCCTCTTCTCTTTTTAATCAGAAGATGGAACATTCTGGGTTAGTTGCTTCTATTTCCACTTCATAAGCTAGGAGGGTTGGAGTGACACAGCCTGGGTTCTGAACAGATTGTACACAGTTTTTCCCCAGTAAATGTTTTGGATCTCTTTCTTCCCTTACAAAACCCTCTATATAAAACCCTGAACGCAAATGGTAAAGTTTCTCTCCCCCCAGCTCCTTCCAACAATGCAAGTTCTCTTTTCTTCTGAAAAGTTTGTCACCCTGTACAAACTGGCAAGATCAGATCTGGTTTGTTGTTAAATTTTAAGTGGAATACCATTTTTTTCTCTTCACAAAGTATAGGAGATTGTGGGGTTCAAGTAATGAATTCGATTTTAAAGTTTAATCACTGCTGGTCTGTTGTCCAGAGAAATTTCTCCTTGAGTGCTCAAACTGAAAGGCAGCTGTGTAGGCAGGCAGTAAATAACAAACTGGAGATGATTGGCGTTAGTGTTTTTAAGGGAATCAAGGATTTATAACCTATTACTTTGTACCAGTGCTCTTCTAAATCCCAGCTGCAGGATTTGAGTTAGTGATGTGCTTGTGCTAGCCTTTAATTTTTTCTCAAGTGCTCTTAGGTCTCTTCCTTTTATTTTGCCCTCACAAAGATACACAACTTGGGTCTGACAGCCTGAAAACATTCTTGATGGGTTAAAATTAGCCCCTTTTTTTCACCTCCTTTGTGTCTGAGGGGCACTTGTAATGCTGTAGATGATCTGTAACTGTGCTGCCGGCAAAGCACGGAGAAATGGAAGTTCTGAATCATCATTTCCATAAATGCGGTTTGTAGGACACTGTGGGGACCCTTCTGGGATGTGAACGGTTTCGTGCTCTGCTGGGTCACGGGAAATACTCTGTGTGTCTTACAGTTCATGCTGGTTTTCTGTCAAGCATTTGTTTGTTCCTGGCCCTCTCTAATCCTCAGCTTACAAAATAACTTGCATATTCCATCTCCTCCTGACTACTGCGCTGTACAGCTGCAGAAAGGCAGCTGAGCCTATCCACAGCACAACAAAACGTGAGAAAACAGAAAAAGGCAGCAGCACTAGCAGAGATCACAGTGAATCCCTGGATGCAATATTTTGTTATTAAGTTCATACTCAACGGTCACCCTGAGTTGTTGTTTTACTGGGCTCTGAATACGTTCCCTTAGGAGCAGCAAGGATGAACTTCACACTGGTTTAAGGAAAGGCTGTGATGAATCTGAGTGAGGTTAAATGTGATAAATAGCTGCGTTAACAAAAGGGCAGCTGGCAGCGGCTGTATCTCACAGGGTGAGATGAAGGGAGTGAGATACATGTAGTCTAGAGGCAGCACGGGCTCTCGGTGCGGGAAGAGATGATGCCCTGCAGCCCTCCCACCGCTGGCCCCCAGGACTAGAAGTTGAGGAGGAGCAGTCTCTTGGGCATGGGGCATTGCCCAGGCTGGTTTATGGACAGATGAACAAAGGATTTGTGTTTATGGCATTGTCTGGCACCTTTCAACAGCGTTATGTTCAAACACATTTTGAAAGGAAAAATAAAATCCTCACCTCCCACAAGAAGTGAATAGAAATAAGTCTTCTGCTACTGCAATGCTGCCTATAACATAAATAGAACTTCATGCTTCTCCAAAAGCTCTAACGTAGCCATTTATACAGACACGATAAACTATTCTTGGTAGTAGATAATAAACCTTGCTTTGCATGATTCTGACTGACAAACAAGCAGAAATTAACACCGCAGCCAACTATGGAAAAAAACTGACACTTTTTCATTGTTTCAGTTTAGTTTCATTTCACTACATTTTCAGCTACCTTTTGTTTCTTTCAAATAATTTTAAAATTAAATGAGCCCTCCTCAGCCTGGAGAAGGCATCTAGAAGTACGATCCTTCTTCTCTCAGTCCTGCCCCGTGCCAATGTAGTCCTGGGTCCCTGGTGATGACACTAAGGGTCATGGATCTGGTCTGTTTAAGACTGGAAAAGCAGAGAGGACCTCAGCCCACCCATTTCCTGAAGTCTCAGTAACCTCGGCTCTGCACAGGCTGAGCAGTTGCATTTTCTGGTTGTAAGGGATGCTTTATGTGTGAAACACTGTGAGAAACGGCAAGCAATTTTCCTTTCAAAATGTTGGCACTATTACATCCAGCTGAGACGTGGCTGCACAGGAACATACAAAAACGAAAACTTATTTAGGAAGACAAGAAGGGACTTGAACTAAATATCCAGGCTCATTCTAATGAGTCAGCATGGCTTTGGAAACACAGGTGGTTTTCCAAATGCTGCCTCACCCACCTCTACTCACTGGCCCAGTGGCCAGGACATCAGTGTGACTAAAAAGAGAGATCTTCTCTGTAGCTCAATTTAACAAGAGGGCTTTGTAACGGTGTAGTAAGTAAACGTCATTCTCTGTGGGGAATATGAAGAAGCGATTCATTTACCTTGTTTTATAGAGGTGTCTTCCAGTAATAATACTTCCCTTACAACTTACCCTGTTGGGAAGATACTGTGCACAGGGGAGTCTTGAATCTCTTTACCTCTGCCATCAATAATACATAAAAAAGGAAAGGGGGAGGGGAAGCCTATAATAACAAATCTTTTACTCACAGCAACTTTCATGTGCAGCTTGCAAAGACGTGTCTCTATAATAAAAGAGCGTGCTTCATCAGATTGAAGTGGTATATTGGTAGCAGGACAGAAATAGGCCAGCCTTGGGACTGGACAGGCTGCTGTCTGTTCTTTGCCCACTTGTGCTTAAATCAGAAAATATAAACTAGAAAATATAAATTAGATTTTTACCCAAACTGGATCAAAACTTTACATTACTGAATTACTTAGCTCTTGGCTTTGAGTGCTGCGGATCTGAAAGCCCACCTGTATTATCTTCCCAACTCCCTAGCGTTCCCATTCAGAATACAAATAAATATATACATGTATGAATGCTGTGAGTCGTTGTTTCTTTCCCTCCCCCAAGGCACTTCGTCCCTGCAAGACAGATATAGAAGAAAAATCAAATATTATTGTTTCTGCCTGAGACAGCATCATTGAGATTCACAGCAATGAAAAGAACTTTGTTTTCTATTACCTAGTCATGGCTGCTGCTATTTCAAATGAACCAGAAATACTTTTGAGTTTCATCCTTCTAAGTTATCACACTTTCCCCTGCTGGGCTGAAGGTAGCAAAAACTCTATTTGTCAAGAGACTGGAGAAACTTTGACATGAAGCTTTTAAAGAGAATGCTTAAGGAGACGTCGATCACAAGCACATGCACGAGAAGCACCTGGGGCTGTCTCCTCCTCCTGGCTTTATTCCTGCAGTGATTTATCTGCAGTTTCTGAACAGGTTTCCAGTCTTCCTTTCATGAAGTGACTGGGATATTCAAGCCTCTCATTTTATGCCTGAGTGAAGACCAGTAGTTTTAGTAGGGGGCACCTTCTGAGAAACAGAGCACATCCCAGCTGTTTGAATTGGACACTAGATTGGGCTCTTGCAGTACCCTGCTATTTTGGAAAAAAAAAAAAAAAAAAGCACATTCTTATATATATATTTATAAAGGTGAGTATCACTTTCTGGGTGCTGCCAAGTGTATCTTCTGTATAGAATCATGTAACTTCTAAATCTTAAAAAAAGATTTCTTGAATCCAACTTACCCTCTCATAACGTAAGGCAATGTGTTTATCAGGTCAAATTTTCCACTCGGACTTCGCTCAAGTTCTGCCTGCTTTTGCTAGTACTGTATTTGACCTCTTGCCCTTAATTTAAAGAAGATATTTTGCTTACAGAGACATTTATCTAACAGGGACCTGTAAGGGAAGAAAAAATTTGGTTTACAGATGACTTGATTCCCTCAAGGTATGTGAATCAATCACGTAAATTGCAGTGTGTCCTGTGCTTCAGCTTCAATCAATAGGGGATTAAAACTCTAGTTTCAGTATGGGGAAAATAAATGCCCATACCAATGCTATTAATAACACCTGGGATTACTAAAAGCGTACTGATGCTTTAAAAATCACACATTTTAGCACTTATGTGTCTTGTTTGGTATTTCCACTGTTCCTCTCTGCTGGGAGGGTGAGAAGAGAGGAGGAACTTTGACTTACCCTAACTTGCTGCCAGGCATTGCTAAAAAGGTTTATTTCTTGCAGCTCGGTACCCTGTCTGCTGTGTCTGGCTTTGCCTGGCTGCTGCAGAATATTAACATGAAAGTAACTCGTGAGCAAAATTAAGAAGGACCCAGTTTAACACATATTTTTCAAGAGGGTCTCTGCTCTGCCATGCTGGTCCTTGGTCTGCCACACTCTTCCTACCTTGCCTTGGGTAAATCACGTAGATCGCATGGGTGTAGCATCGCTAATTCTAAAGCAAGTATTTCCATCGGGCAATTCAGGATGAGTTTGTCCCACAGAATTGGCATAGCTCTCCTTTGACTCCAAGTTTCTGGTCCATCCCCAGACTGTCTAACTGCCTACCTGTTTTTTTTTCATCTACAGTGATTAATCCCTTTTAGAACAGTTTGAGATCCATTAAGATCTGTATGGCTGGGGGACAGGGATCACTCTGGTGCCTTCACAAAACACAGGCTCTGGGAGCAGGCTCCCTCTCCATGGGGGTGAAAAAATGTCCTGGTAGAAGATGAGGGGTGTTTTTCACATTGACTGGGAGCAGCCTGGAGGCAAACAAAGGAAGTACAAGTTCTTGATGCAGTGTTACATGTTATGTTTGTTGGTCTGCTGTGTGGTCAGAGCTTTTGGTCTTCTTGCAGAGATGATACCTATGTTGTATGTTTTCCATAGCATGTCCAGGGTCTGGGAGACCTCCATTCAATTCCTTCCCCAGGCAGGATGAGAGGACTCAAACTTGTATCCCCATCATGTTGCATTTTCTGTAAAGTAATTTGGTTCACAACTTTATTTCCATATCAGTGTGCTTTTGAGCTAATACATCCATTGCAGTTGTTTTAGAATGATCGCTTGTCTGCTTTAGATGGTTGTCATTGATTTTGAAAAGTGCTTGATGTACATGAAGCATGATTTTGTAGATTGCATGGTTTAAACTTTGGAGACTTCTGGTTTAATTTACTACAGTTCTCAAATGCTTTTGGCAAAGGAAGCAGCCTGCCTCACGTAGGTCTGAAACTAGATGTAATTACGAATGTTTCCCATCAGGAGGAGTCTGTCCTGGCTCTTTATATGATTGTTTTTGTGTCATCATTTTCTGTGAAAGCTGTTGCAGGGAACTGGTGTCTGTCTTTGCTGCAATCTGTCAGTGACTGGGAATCTTACAAGCTTTTTAGCGAATCGACTCACCAAAGACGTGATGAGATTTAACCAAGCCATCCTGGCAGATGATGCTCTAACCTGCTTATAGACATCTCTGAGGAATATGGACTTCACAATTCTCACAGGCAGTGTTCTCACCTGAGCTGGTCATGCCAAAATTACAAGTCCAGCATTCTTTGTCCATCCCCCATTTGTCTTCTCTATATCACCCAAACTAGTCTCCAGGCAAGGTCTTATGAAGGCTGCATGAGGAGGAAAAATGCACTTTTGTGGCAGTTGTCATTTTCTGCTATCAGTGCACTGTGTCCATTGATCCATGGTCTTACTTTTCACAGCATGACCACAGGCTTGGTTTGGTGGCAAAAAATTAATCCAGGTTTATGAATGTGATGGATTGACCTTGGCTGGATGTAAGGTGCCCATCAAAGCTGCTCTATCATCCCCCCTCCTCAGCTGGACAGGGGAGAGAAAATATAACAAAAGGCTCGTGGGTCGACATAAGGACAGGGAGATCACTCAGCAATTAACATCACAGGAAAAGACAACTTGACTTGGGGAAATTAATTTAATTTATTAACAATAAAATCAGCATAGGGTAATGAGAAATAAAACCAAATCTTAAAAACACATTACCCCATCCCTCCCTTCTTCCTGGGCTCAACTTCACTCCCAAATTCTCTTGTCATTTTCTTCTCTCCATTTCTTCTTTCCATCTACAGTGATTAATCCCTTTAGAGAAGAATTCTCTCCAGTAGCACAGGGGGATGGGGAACGGGGGTTGTGGTCAGTTCATCACACGTTGTCTCTGTCACTTCCTCCTCAGAGGGAGGACTCCTCACACTCTTCCCCTGCTCCAGCATGGGGTCCCTCCCATGGCAGACAGTCCTCCACCAACTTATCCAATGTGAGTCCTTCCCACAGGCTGCAGTTCTTCCCAAACTGCTCCAGCGTGGGTCCCTTCCATGGGGTGCAGACCTTCAGGACCAGACTGCTCCAGCATGGGGCCCCCACAGGGTCACAAGTCCTGCCAGCAAACCTGCTCTGGCGTGGGCTCTCTGTCCATGGGTCCACAGGTCCTGCCAGGAGCCTGCTCCAGTGTGGGCTTCCCATGGGGGTCACAGCCTCCTTTGGGTGCATCCACCTACTCCAGCGTGGGGTCCTCCATAGGCTGCAGGTGAGTATCTGCTCCACCATTAAGCTCCACAGGGGCTGGAGCAGCAGCTCATGTCTCTGACTGGGGTATCAGGGCTCTCTCAGTGTCCTTGTGCCTCTGGGTTCCTCTGTGCGTGTGCAAATGAGCATTTTATCATATCACCTAATATGATACACTGGTCAAAACAATCCTGTGTTATTTTGTATAATCTGAAAAAGTGACCATTCCATTCCTGGCAAAGGATGCCACACTCTCTGTGTTTAAGAAATTTGTCTCCCTTGCTCCACTCTTACAGTACTGTTCACCTTCTGACGTCCTCCTGACCTCCTCAGCATTTTCTTAGGCAAACAGTTAATCTATGAGCACATCTTCTGTGAGACCTGCTCTCACTACTGTGTCAGCAAAACCTTTATTTGATTACAAATACTAATCGATGTCTACAGCAAGGTCTGCAGCTTCACATCTCCTGTAGGCTGCATGCTGCTTTTCATGCATCCCTGGATCATTTTTGCTTTTTCACACACCAGGACGTTGTTGACTCAGCTCCAATTTGTGACTCACTATATCCCCATCTCCTTTTCTGAATAGCTGCTGCCTGGGGAGTTAGTCCATATTGTGTGTTTGTACAGTGAATTCTTCCTGCCTTGCATGCTTTCATATTGAATTTCACCCTGCATGTTTCAGATGTCAAGATCATCTGGGAATTCGACCTTGTTCTCTAAGAGGCTCAGCAGTGCCTTCACACCATTTGAAAGTTCATTAAAGACTCACTGTTAAACACTGAGCAGAAGGATGGCACCCCACCCAATACATTTTTCTCAAATTGGCAAAGAACTACTAATAAAAGTCCTGACCAACAGTATGCACAATACTAGCGTGAAATGCAGGTATGGTGTCCTACTATTTCTGCACCTACAACATATGATTTTGTTTAGACTGTGCTTTCTTATTTATAATATAATATATTGGAAAATAGTGTCCAAACCCATGCCAATTAAACTCTATGAAATGCAAAAACTTGTTCGCTGCCATGTGAACTTGTATCTAATTTTGGAAGGAAATCAGATAAGTTCAGCCATGATTTAATTCTTGGCACATTGGTATTTTTCTTATCTAACTCTTTCTTACCTTCCAGATTCTTACACATACATGGCTGGTCTGATGATTAACTCCAGAACTTCACTGTGGATTTAAGCCAAGGTGAAAAGTCTGTATTTTCCCCAGGTCCTCTCTATTCTCCCTTTTTAGAACTGGGAATGCTTTTGACTTTTACAGCCTGTTGGTAGTTCACCCACACTTTCCAAATTCTCTCAGTTGACTACCAACAGATCCCAAGATTAATCTCATAAGGCCAAACTGTATTGAAAATATCAAAGACTCAAATGAATTCTTTAAACACACAGTGGCATTTGGGATGCCTGAGCATGTCTGAGCATCTGCATGGTGTGTGGGATGTACTGCATCTTTCTGTCACCAGCAGCTGGAGGTGGGATGAACATCTCAAATAACACTAGCTACCTATGGCTAAGCAGTGCAGCCAAATGCCAGCTGTATGTACCTGCCTTCTACTCCTTCTCATTGACATTAAATGCTCATTCTATTCAGAAAAAAAGGCAATCCTCCTTTAGAGTTTCTCACCATCTGTCAGCAGCTGTCCCACTCCACATGCTTCTGAAATTGCAACTATATCATAGCTTTCCAGCTGCCCAATGGCTTCCAACTCCTCCTGTTTTTGCCCATGCTGCATGCATTGCTGTAGATGCATTTCAGTTGGGCTATCGATCCTGCCACCTTTACTGGGAAGAAGGCCTAATTTCTATGCGACTGTTCTCAGGTGCTTCCATGGTTTCTAACACATCAACATCCCTCAGGTCTTCCCTGTTGTGTGGATATCCATCCTTTACTCCCACTGACACCGCTAATCTGCTGCGTGCATTAGTATAGGGACATACCAAATGTGCTCCAGTGTACTCAGCACATCACAGAGCAGACTGAAGGACCTCGCTAGCACACCATCCCTCAAACATTGGTATGACAGCCACAGGCTTGTCTTTAGCGAGCCTGGTTTTATCCCTTTCCCCCTTCAAGTCCAGGTTAAAGCTCTTTCGATGAGCTCTGCTAACTCAATAGTAGATACCATTGCTCCATGGTTGAGCTGTAAGAGTTACAGTGCCCTTCCTGCGTTCCCTTCCATGCAAACAGCTGTGGCACACCGTGTTGCCCACCCTGCTTGTTAGCACTCCCCAGGGGCTTCTTTTGTAGGTGTGGGGACTTGGCCACCATTGCTCCTGGCCCTGCCCAGGTATCCTCAGCCGCTGTGGTGTGAGCTGAGGGCTCCTGGCAGGTCTATGCTCCCCTCAGGTTCCCCCAGTTCAGGAAACCCCCTGTACACCATACTAGAGCTCTCCACTGCCAATCGTGCCGGCAGCAGAGCTGTTCTCCTCGGCAACCGAGTTTTCATTTGCTTCTTTCATTTTGCTCCTTTCATTTGCTTCGTTTGCTGTTAAAAAGAAAGGTTCCTGGCAATTCTTTCCACCTCTTTCTAATCTCTTCTAGGGCTTCTCTGCTGAAAAATGGCAGTATTAAGAGAATTTGCATTTCCAATCCAGTACACCCGGTAGACAACACAGAGCTGTGGGGGAGTTATAAATCAAATTTTTCAAGTAAATCGTGGAGACGAAGTATTGAAGATTACCATCATGTAGCTGTTTAGAATTGACTTAAATGACTTAATCATAAAAGAATATCTAAGTAGTTCCAATAATTAAACCAAACCCAGTTCTCTGCTCCCACATGTTAAGTAATGCCAAATGCAAACTGGTTTTCATTATTTCTCCAAAATTGAAAGCATATTCTCCATAAAAAATTAATTCATTTAACCTGACTTTGCACTTACTCATAACTATGTTGGCTGTAGGCCTGTGGCTGTGAAAACAGCATGGTATTAAAATCTTTACTTCTTTCAAAATTCTTTTTTGATCATCATCATGGTGGCGCCATTAATAACTCTTCAGGTTACTGGTATTTGTGCTTTGAGAATGGAAAGAATGACCTTCCTCTTTAATTATAGCCAAACTTTTCTCTTTTCTTTTTGTTGCTGTTTTGGTAAGCTATTTCTGTAGAAGGCACTGATGATTGTAGTTCCGCCAAAATCCTTGGCAAGTAAATATTCATGGACCTTTAAAAGCTTGGCACTACGGTACTGGTCAAAACCTCCTTTCTCTGTGTTAACAGCACTTAAAAGCAGGGGATAACACTAAATCAATGCAACTTTCAACCAGAATAAACACACAGAACATGACATACTCTGCCCATTTTTAAGTTTCACATTTGGATGATATAAAACCTTTTTTTCTGTAAGTTAAGAGAAGCCACCACCAAGTTTCTGCTATCAACACTAAAATAAGTACTGCAGCATTAATGCTATTAGGTCTAATTCAGTCCAATAGTTAATTCCTGTGTATTTCAGGTCAGTTGCAAATAAGGACAATTTCCTGAGTCATGAGTCTCTCTTCTTTGGTACCTGACAAGATCAGGCTGTGCTATTTTACTTTACCTGGAATATTAGACTAGAAGGATCATCAGACTCTGCATCCTGCTATTACAGGTACATACAGCTTCTTATCCCTGAGATCTGCTGACCAGGATCTATCTCAAAACTTTGTTCTTGTTGTTGATGTTTACTTGGTGTAATCCAGGCTTTCAGAGCTCAGAGAGTTGGAAACTTTCTCCTGGTTTCTATCTAAATGTGTTCATGCCGAGTTTATTTCTCCTGCATTAACCTAGTTACCCACCTCTGGAATTGAAAAAATGGAGAGAGGTAAGTAATTTTTAATAAAATCGTTCTCCTTTTTGTCATGACAGCTTGCGCAAGCCACGTGTGCCTGGGTTCCTTTTGCATAGCAGCCCAGGCACATTATTGGCCTTTTCTCCACCATGCCCAGTTTGGGTTCTCGAGTGTGGGACCTCACTGGCTCAGAGTACTGCAGGTGAGGTTTCTCCAACAATAAGGACACCAAAGTGCTGTGAGATACAGTGACATTTGTATTTCTCTGTATATACTGGAAAAATCTCATATACATCCTAAGAACACCTTTGACTTTCTCACAGACGCAGCAGCAGTGACTTTCAGTCACTCGTGACAGGCAAGTACAAACTAGCCTTCCTCAGTTGTTCCAAGTTATTACTGCCCTATATAAATTATTCCACTAGCTAACTGACTTAACAACTGAGTCACTGATCATTTCCAAATAGCATACTTATATTTCCACTCGTATTGACATTATTTTAACACATTCTCTAAATAGTATCACCATATCTGTCAGATGGTTGGTCGCTACGCTGTATGCCATAAATTCCTTTAGCCGTTTTTCCCATGTCACACCTTGAAATTCTTCTGTTGGATTTGCAGCCCTTGTCTGGCATTATTCCACTTCCTCTCAGACTTTTGGATGCCAATGTAGATTCCATTTCTGCATGTCAAAGCATTTGGATGCCAATGTAGATTCTATTTCTGCATGTCAAAGCATTTGCAAGGGCCAGCAGGAAATGTGCCACTGTACAGAATCCTACTCTCTCGGCAGACCATCCATTAGGCAAAACAAATAGGAAACATTTCTTCTACTTAATATCCACACACCTCCCCAAAAGAGTCTCATCATGTTGTATGAATTCTTTGGGACAGCCTGTGGAAGCAACAAAATTTAACATAAGGTTTAAAAACCATTGTGTCATTTAAGTAAACTGTGGTTCCTCTGTAGTCCTCCAAGCTAATTTGTTGTGTTTTCTGAAACCCTATGTTTTTTATGTCTAAATATATATCCATGAGGGAAATGCATACATTAATGCATATGTATGTATACATTAAAAAATAAAAACA
Organism: Aramus guarauna; assembly: GCA_013400195.1. Taxonomy (NCBI): domain Eukaryota; kingdom Metazoa; phylum Chordata; class Aves; order Gruiformes; family Aramidae; genus Aramus; species Aramus guarauna. The sequence goes on from VXBL01003812.1 coordinate 73,743, forward strand.
GGCAAATAGTAAACCAGTCACTATTAAGTTTTTGAAGACTGTAAGAAGATCTTGTGGAGGTAAAATAGGTGCTCACTCATGTCTCTATGAAATACAGTGCTCATTCAAATCAATTATCCTTTTACAGATGTGATTTCATAAAGGGATAATTAGTTCATGTCTGGAATTCATCAGCAAAACCAATCTATTTTAATTGTTTCTGTATCAGTGAACTGCAGCACATTTTTTTCTAGCCACAAAACAAATTTAATCAACTCTGCCAAATAAGAAGTCATTTGTCACTTGAAAGATGAAATTGTTTATTTTTACTGTCAGCCAAAAAAATATTTGCCATATATCTGCATGCATACATTTTTTGCATCTATAAACACACCTGTTTTGGCATTTTGTAAAAATACACTTGCACTGGAGAATCATGTAGGTGATTCTCCTTGTCTTCTATTACCTTTCATAGAAGTTGCTTTTGGGTATACAAGGACTGTGCATAGCAAAGGTCTTGCTGACTCCTATTTAAAGGCTTCTTTAAGCAGGTGAAATTAAAAATCTCTGCCTGCAAGGTAATTTTTGAAAGTCACATATTTCACATTATCACACAATAAACCCACCAATCACCACAGATAAAATGAAACTAACTACAATTTGTTGCAGGGAACAAATGTCCGTACAGTTCTCAAGTTCAGATGCTACCAGCACTGGCTCACACTTAGCTATAGAACAACAGCAAAACCAAGTATGGGCAGCACTACTACAAGGGTGACCTAAAAAGATTTTAGGGTTTAAGGGGGGGAAGGGGAGGATCCACAGCACCGTTCACTCACCAGTTAAAGTGAGGGCACCCAACCTCAAAGGGTATCCATGGCAGGCATCCCTTGCCACAGGGAGGACCTCCTGCCACAGCCCCACTGCTCCAAGGAAGACCCCAAACACCCTCCGGCAGGCCTCCATTTATACCTGAGTCAGATCAGAGCTCATGGTCATACATGGTAAGTCAGTAGAAACTTCTTTGGAGTGAGGCGCCTCATTGGCCGAGAGCCTTGTCCATCAACTGAAGGGGCGTGGCCTGTGGGCTGAGGGGGGCACATGATGGTGGTCACTAGGGAGTGATGTGGCTCGGCTGTCGGTAAGTGTCTGGTGATGTTGGGTGGGTGTACCTGCCACACACATGAATGATGAAACATTGTGTTTCTCAGGAGGAATTTATTAAACAGACCAAACTAATACAAAGGTGAGGAAGATAAGTGAATAAACAGCACATTTTGAGGGAAATTCAGTCACAGTGCAGTAGATATTTCCCCATATATGAATACGGGAGGGGCACCCCAAAGACTTTGCACCAGCCCAGCAGAGTGGGTGGACATGGATGTATAGACCCATGCAGGATGCACTTTGCAAAACAAATTTGCCTGGTCCTTTGCAGTCAGCGTGCACTAGCCGGCGCACTGCAGCCAGCACCAAGAGCTGTGGGTCTGCCCCACCCAGCCCAGATGTGCCAGCGCGGAGGAGGGAGCAAAACACATCACCAGTCCATGCCTTGTGGTCTTCTCTGTGCCGTGACTTCTCTATTACATGATGGACCAGGTGTTCTAATTTGTGTGTGTAGAGGTGCCAACCGTAGTGGTGAATTTCTTAACCATATCACGAGGGTTGGATGCTAATGAGCCCTACCACAGACTTTTTTGTACCAGTGAAGCACCAGTTCTGCATCCATTTGAATACCAAAGCTGCCTCTAATTTCCAGCATACTCCTGGGCACAGGAATGTGTCTCCGTGTGCTGGTAAATCCCTAGACTGTTCCTTGTCAAGAATTTGTCCTGTTCCAACTTATGCACTCTCCAGCTGTCCCTGGATACAATTCCACAACTGGCATGGTCCAGGGATCATTCCCCAACGTGGTTTGTGAGCAGCCATCTTGTTTTGAGGACTACCATGGTTTACTAGCGTGGATGCAGGCTGATGTGTACCACTTGACTTCAAGGTCCAGGAATATTTATTTGCTATTGTAGGCAGCCAGCATGTCCCACCATGTCCTTTCCTCTGTGCCTGTCAGCTACCCTGTGGCACCTGCCATTTCAAATCTCAGTTATTGCAACAGACCCTTATTCGCTCTCAGTCCAAACCATTTTCAAAAGCCTCCTGCAAGAAAAGATCATGTCTGTGCTCAGATGTGAGCTAATCCCATCACTCAGCAGCAGGCACAAAGCTCTCTGCTCCTACCGAGGCTTATTCCACAAGGCGCAGTCTAATTGTAGAGCAACAGCTCCTGCATCTCTCAGCCTGCCATTGATGTAGCTGCCAACAGAAACATTAACTGCAACAGCAAATAGCCAGAATTTTCCCTAGAATATGAACAGGGACCTGTTTCCTGGCATATTTATTTCCTAGGCCTTGGAATTAGAATAATCTGATAAGATTCTTTTTAATAATAATAATAATAATAATAATAATAATAATAATAATAATAATAATAATAAAATAATATGATCTCTTCTTGATGAGACAATCAGAATAGCTGAAATATACTCACAATATTTTGAATCATGTCTTTTCTGATAAGACTTAGACATCTGGAGTAGAGGGCAGAGATTTGCAGCACGACTCTCATGACTCTTTGTGCATTGATAGCTGGATAATTGGGAAAACAAGGGCAATTCAGACTCTGATTCACATTGGATTTACCTGTGATGGCTGAAGAGGTTACCAGCCTGGAAGATAAACTCTTCAACTGTTGCAGCTAAATCAGAGATGATTGTGAATCTGAGTTGTCAGCCTGCACAGTTTACAGCTTGATATTGATAGTGGTTTACATTTACTGGCAATAGTGAAATCAGCACCACACCTAATCAGTAAGCTGGCAGGGACTTTTGGGGGTGGCAGGCTTTTAAATCACTCTGGCCTAAAGTGCCAAATTGTGTGAAAAAGGTGGCTTTAAGAACAGGACTGTAATATCTGACTCTGAATTCACAAACCCATGTTGATCAGGCCTGTGGATTTTAGTGGACTAATGAAAAATAACGCACCTGTGTGATAAGTATTTTTCCTCTGCACAGTTTCTCCACATATCTCTTGATCTCATCGGAGATCTTGTCAAATCAGATGATTGGAGTAGATTTACCCAAGTGGGTGAAAAAAAGAAAAGAACTAATTAAAACCCAGTTAGTTGGATGCTGATTATATCTAAGACTTTGGAATAAATTTTTAAGAAAAATATAGATGTACATAGAAATGAATTAATATGCTAAAAGACTTAGTCAAAAACACATTCCCCAGAATAATCTGCAGTCTTCTTTGATAAGGATATGAGATTCTCTAAATTAGTCAACAATGCATTTTTCTCTTGACTTGTAAGAAGTTATTACATAAGATGAATAAACTGGGTATCAATAAAGAACTGTGAACTGGGTAGGGATGAAATTAAAAGAAAATTTACATTAGGCTGTGATGAGGGTTAAAAAAATGTTTCTGACTTTGGAAACTAATATTTAAAAACATACATTAGCAACCTCTACAGAAAAAGCAAGGGTAAACTTAAGAAAATTGCTTATGAGAAAAATTAAGCTGCACTTTCATCTCGGAGGAGGCTAGGGCTGTGATTTAGGAAGAGTTAGATGACCAAAGGGTGGAGGTGGCTGAAAATATATCAGAATGAAATGCAAGTCACACAAGCCTTGAGAACAGGAATTTTGGCTGCAGTGTGGGAGACCATGACACAAAATAGAGGAAACATGCCTTACTATCCATTCAAATGTACTTCCAAGGATAGGATTAGCAGGCAAGGTACTTTTAATGGAGATAAGGAAATACAAGACTGTCATGAGACTTTCTCTGGAATAGCATGGGAATTCTCATTTCCCATACCTGAGAAAAAGAAATACCTGAAGCATGTAGAGAAAAAAGTAACTCAGCAGTTTATTTTATTGGATGAAACCAAAAGACCTTAATTTATTTCACATGGAAAAATGATACCAGAATACATCCATGATAGGTGTGTGCCTCCATCCATGGAATGCGGTTCCTGATGGGTCCCCTTCAGTGCTGCCTGGTTGGGAAACACAGTTTGGTGCCAAAATGGTCCAAAAGAAAGCATTTCAAGCCATTCTGGAAAAATATTTCAGTTGTGTGAAGACCAAAATGTTCCATTGCCCTTTGAAAGCTCCTGCACAAGCATGTGGCATATGAAAATTATTAAATTGGAAGAGGTGAGGGAGATCAAAGGAGAGGTGGGATCTCAGCTCCTGTCTCTCACTGCATGGGAGTGCAGAGGGATGTGACTGCCTTGACTTGCTTTGGTTGAAGACTTTCTTGTACATTTTCTGGCCAGTGCCACCTTCTGCAGATTATCCCAGGCACAGACTGAGTGCCAGCAGGGTCCAGGAAACCTTCCCAGAAGTGGTTTGCTGACATCTCTGTGACAGCATGGGCCGATGAGACGGAGACCATGGTACTCTGCCCCAGCTTGCGCAGTTTGCACTCCGCTGCAATGCACTGAGCTAACACTGAGTGGTAGTAAAACTCATGGGCTGCGGAGTCCAGACAGAGAGTTGTGAGAGAAGGATGGAGTTTTCTATCAGTTTGACATGAAAGAAGGAATTTAATAAAAATATCAATGCTAGTATGTCATTCAAGCTCTATGAAGAACTCTAAGGCTTGTTTATCCATTGGTTGAACAGTTGTAACAGATTTTACCTGCTTCAAAGAGGATTCATAAGCGACAGCAATCAATAAATGCTTGTGAAGACCTTTGATGCTTGAAAATGGAAAATGCTATTTTCACTAGTCTTATACAACAATCCAATTATTATTTTGGAGGACGGAGGGAGAAGAGCAAACAGATTTGATCAAGACTGAGGTTCTTTGCCATGATTACACTGAGGCCTAAATATAAAAAATAACAACAGGCTAAGAAAGAACTGATTCAAGTAATTATCTTCCAAACTTAGAATAAGTACAAGATCTGGAAGTGTAAAAAAAAAATATGGAAGATAGGCAAGGGCCCTTCTGTCAGATCAACTATTTCTGTGTCAGGACTAATGGAAGCAGTGTATGAGATTAGGAAGGCACAGTCACAAAACTAATGAAAATACAGGGGAATGATAAATGTGTTTTGATAGCATCCTAAGACCTAGGTGTCCCTGAAGATCTTACTGCAGAAGTGCAAGAAACAATTCAATTCCGTGTAATTGCAGTGAAAGCAAGACTGAAGTCACTTAAATTAAGACTGAATTTAAACTAATGTTCTGCAGAATTTGGATACCAACAGCTCAGACCAGTGCTTCAAAATGGCAGTTCTCTTGATATCCTCCTTATTGTCTATCATCTACGTGTCTCTTTGGTCAGCCCCAAAATTCCTTATCCATATAAATGCAAACATTTTATATCTCTGCTGTCACCCATTTAGATCAGTTTGGTGCCCATGTCACCTTCAAGATCCCTTGACATTCAGATTTGGACACCAATGCCTAATTCCAATGGAGAACTTCTGGTCTGTAGTGCTATGTCTTGTGAAACCGTCTGCCATGCATACATCCATATGGCTGACAGACCACAGATGTTCAAACCCATAACTGTGAAGAAGTCAGTACCTAGAAAGAAAGAGTTTAATCTTCCATGATGTGAGGAATTTCGAGTCTCTGTCTCTCATGTCCCCAGCCATTGTGCTCCAAGGACACGCACTCCACACCTCTGGATGCACAACGAGGAGTTCAAGATCTGTGAGACCAGGAGAATAACATAGAAACAACCACTTGACTCTATGCTGAGAAAAGCAGGTGAAGTTTCTGTCTGGGCTAATAAACCTTGTTGAAGGAGAGAGCAAAGGTAGGTTTTGTTTGGTCCTGAGCAGTACTGTAGCAACAGTCTAGCAGTTGGAAAGTTCTGCACTGCACACCTGTGTATGAAAAGGACCTGCCAGACTGACCTTTCTTGTCATTAAAGTTTCCTTCTATTGTGCAGACTTGTTTAAAAATGCCTCTCTCTATGCATTTGTTATGTGCTTTTCCATCTGTCTCCTAGAAAAGGAAAAAATGTCATTTGAATATAATGGAAAACCTACTCCCATGATTAAATGCAATGAAGAAACCATTGAATACAATGATTTTCTAGCAGGAGACTCATACATCTTTAAATCAATAGAGTTGCATTTTCTTGCTGTGATGAGCCAACAGCCCACCTATGGCTGGCAAAGGCTGGATCAGCTGGCCAGCTGCAGGACTCCTGGAGCACGTATTATAAAGCTATCAAAAAAACCAGGTAATAGCAAATCTGTCCTGTCAACTGTTTTGAGAATAAATTCTATACTGGGCACTACACTAAGGCTGCACCATAATCAATCTCCTACCTAACGTCTCAACCTGTCTCTTGTATCTCTTCTGTGCACGTGTAATCTTACCGTGATCATGAATCTGAGCCCTGATTCTGCCCTCTTGTCTGCCCTGTCTCTTGGCTTCATCACTGTGGTGACATCATCTATCTGCCTTTTCATCATAATGTCGGCATCTTCCCTTTCCCCTCTCTTGCCCATTCAAAACACTGCTTCTCGTGACATCTGTTCTCTCTTCCCACTGCTTAATCTGTTCACTGGCCTACAGTATATCCAGGAGAATCTAATTATTTTCACTTGAAAATATTTCACAGCCTACATTTTTTACCCTCTTTTCCTCACCTTCTACATCTTCCTGTCCTCAGCTGGGCCTTGACATCAGCTTGGTTGCTTCCCTTGTGTTTTCAAGTGAGCTCCTCTGTGCCTTCTCTGAAGTTTCCCCTTGCACTACGCAGGAGAACCCAACAGACAGCTCTGAAACTACTCTATTATGATCCTCCTCTGAAATCCCTTCCTAAACCACTTGTTCGCTGTGTGAGCAGGGCTTAGGTCCTTCCTCACCTGAAACCGGTGGCCTTATCACCTTGACCAACAGTGCATGCTAGTTTCCTTGTATTTTCCTTGCTTGCCTCTTGCCTCTCAATCTTACGTTTGCCCCATGAGCTCCAGAAACTCTGTTTGCAGAGTGTTTAACTCTAGGAAGAGGACTAGGACAGAGATACTCTCCAACTAAATTAATACCCTACAGGCAGATGTTTATTCTTTTTGTTAAGGCAGGATACATTTTCTTCCATCGCCTCTCCATGTTATTTGTCATGCTCACCGCTATGAACAGAATACTCTCCTTATTACTATATGGCATGTACTTTTCCTCACCTTAACCCCTAGAAGAGGCCCACATTTTTACAATAGCTCTCAGACTCCCGGCTCTCTGGGCTTTGTCCTTCTTTTGCTGTGTGTATTTTATTTTTAAGCACAGAAAGGATTCCTGTTAGCCTGACCTTTGCTGCAACCCACGCCAAGATAGCAATATTCTACCCTGCTAGGCTGAATGTCATCAAGGCCACTGGGCTGTTGGGAAACACACTCAGATTGGTCTGAAAAGGCTAGAGAGAGACTTATCAGCTATTTCTCTTGGCTTCAGCAGAAATTTCTGCAGCCATTGTTTTTAAAAAAAGAAAAAATCCAGGCTGGATTTTTAAGTTTCAGCTTTCATCCCTCTTATGCCAATTATGTCTTCATTAGGCACATGAAAGAACTCCTTAAAACCAAATATATTCTAAACTACAGTCTGGTCACTTTTCAGCCATATCCTCTACCTTCAAGAGTATAATAAATACCATAATGAAAATAATAACTGATGATAGAATGATGATAGAATCCATTATTCACAGAAGACACAAAACACACAAAGTGCAAAACTCACAGAATCAAAAGTGAAGGCTTGAGCATAGCCCAAGACATTTCATAAACTGAAAAATTAAGGTTTGAGCATAACCCAAGACATTTCATAGGCTGGGACATAATTGCTCTTGATTTCTTTATATTGGCTTTTTATCTCAAAGAAGCCAGATGACAAATTGCCAAGTGATTTATCATAAGCTGTTAGTACACAGTTTCTCTCTCTTCCTCCTCCTCCTCATATCCTCCTCCTTTGCCTTTGGATTATTTTCTTTTGGTATTTGTAAGTTTACACAATTTGGAACAGGCAAAAAATGCAGAGCACAAACCTTTTACCCTCTGCAGCCAGCTGGTCTCCTTCTTACTATTTATACACTGCAGTTGCACTCAGGGAACTCAGTCATCTTTGGTGTTAGACAAACCCATTTAAGAAGGTGCTCCTGCCCTAAAAGGTTTGCACTGAATAGACAAAGCATCTAAAAGAAAGAGGATAAACAACAGTGACTCATCCCGAGTCAGCAGGCAGGCAAAGGGAATTCCTTCCTGGGAAGGAATTTATAACTCAGTGATGCCTTAGTCACTGCTTTTCTCATGAGCTAGTGTCCTTTTTTTAGGACAAAGAATATTGTGGCTGAGAGACTGGGTGTCTCTCTAACCTGTCAACAGCCAGCCAGTCCATAAAGGACCACTGGGGTGTCCAATGCAGTTTAATGATCTTGCAATATGCCTGTATCCCCAGAGAGTACAAACGCATTTTTAAGCTGATGGTCAGATCTAGGTTTCCTGGGAAAGATTTCAGCGCCTCTTCTTCCCCCACCCCAACAGACCCCATTGCTACTCCTCCATCACAGCACTCAGTCCTTGAGCCCTGTGGATGTTGGGACCCTGATGCTCTCTACCCTTTGATCCTGATTCTTGGTTGTGGGCAGCTGCAGACAGCTCACAACAGTGCAGCATCAACATACACATTTTTCATCCTCCCTGTGATAGGAACAGAGGTGAGGAGTTCAGCACTCTCCTTTGCCTCCACTGACATCAGTGCTGTGTCAGCCCTGATGGTATTAGCACAATCTTTTAAAAGCAGTTCAGCCTATTACCATGGTGTGCACTCCCTGAAGGCCATGGACAAATGTTAAAGTCTGGAAGTGCATGTGATGTCATGGAAGAAATATGAAACAGCAGCTGAACTGCTAGCTGCTACAAGGGCAAATTTTGGTTAATGTTTCCTATTAACTCCTAGCTCCTTCTGTCATCCTGCTATTGTAGTAGGGAGACTAAGGGAAATAGCTCTCTCGTCTTCTGCTCAAAATTGCCATTTGCCAAGGGTTTGCTAGAGGTCTAATTAAAGCAGAATAAATGTATTTTGCATTTCTCACCCAAGAGGGTAGTTTAGATCATAATCAGTGCAATGAATACAGCGTGTTTCTGACCGAATTTCCAGGGCTAATGAAAAGGGATACTCTGAATGATGAAGACAAATGTACTTCAAATGAAGAATTAATACTGCTCATAACAGCACAGATATGAAAATCCATATTCTTAGAACAAATGCTTTGATATTATTAGGCACTTATGTGTCTAAATCTCTGTTAGAATCTACAGTTGCAATAGACAAATATTTATGCTGATATTTCGTACATGGTACTAATGTGGCTGTAATTTATATTCCCCCATAATCATGTCAGAATGCCACTTTGTGTGCTTTGTGCTGTGCCATTTCCACTTTCAGTTTTAATGTCCCTGAAGCAACACTTCATGGGGAAACCTATTCTTCCAGCCAAAGAACAACTGTTCTCAAATCTCTGTGGTGCTCTGTAAAATACAAATAATAACACTAATAAGGCCCAGAAGCTTCTGCATTGAACAATACACAACTAGCTTGTGAGAAATGTTTTCTTCACAGGGGACCTTATGGTCTTAAACAAGATGCATCAAGTGATTTTTGCAAACAAGCAGTTATGGAGGGAAACCATAGCTAGCCAAGAGACGTCGTTATGAAAGCTATCTATAAATGTGAGTTGAAGGTCTTGTTTTTATAGATAGAAACAAACAAAAAAATGTTCATGAAATCACAGGTCTTACTAAACAACAGCCTCGCTTGTTCCTGCTCCAGGATCACTCAGAGCCACATGTCCTCTTGACAGCTTTTGTACTGGATCAGCCCCCAAACGGATGCAGGCTTACATCTTCAGAGATTCTTAAAGACAGATGAGATGTTTAGTCAGATTGCTCTCTCCCATACTCTTTCTTGGAGCTCCCTTAGCTTCCCCTTGGTCATACACTTGGAAGCACATCCTTGACACCCTCAGCTCACTGTCCCTGCTTCTCGGAGACCACATGGGTGACCAAAGCACACGTCTCCAGTAATGTGAAGGAGTGTGTCTCATTGCCTCCTAGGGGAAGCCTGAGTCTGGCCACATAAAGCTTTCCCACAAAACTAAGTTGAAACCCAATTTCAAAACTTAACATATGTCCCTGAAGGCTTTGTTAGAAGAGCAGTTCAGACTGTTAAAGGTGGCAGTTGGTGGAGGATTAGGACTCTAAGATCAGAAACATATTGTAAAAACTAGGATATATCTTCTTGCTAGGTCTTCCTTCTGCATGGTGATATACTATCACTGTTTTGCAGTGAAATTTCAGTAGTGGTGGATTGTCAGTTGGTTGGAGTGTAACCTGGAAGACCTCCTCTGTTCAAATCTCATTTTGTTGACCTAAGGAACTTCAACAGGACACGGAGATGCAAAAGTCTTTAAGTAGCCTTTTGGCTCACAGCTGCATTTAATGATAATTCACCATGATGGACTCCATACCATAATTTGTCTTAATGTCTCAGCCTACTTTCAGAAAGAAAGATAGCAATCAGCTTTGCAGAAGTATTATGTCATCCTACAGAAGACAGTATTTTAACCATTGCTATTAGTACCTTAAATGTATTATTCAAGGCTTGCACCATCCTTGCCTTACAAACTGTAGGTGTCTGCCAGACTAACTCTATTTGCTCCAATTTAATAAAGTGTTGTAATAGTTTCTCCAAGTACATTTTTTTGCATATTTTCAATGAACCATTGCTCATTGCTGTTTACTCATGAGAAAAGTTATTGGTGGTATCTTTGTTCCCTGCTATAATGAAGAAATTGGCTTACACAGTGAATAATTGTTCCTTTGCTATTGAGTTTATGTTAACAGTCACAATAGCAATTAAACAACATTTGAGGATCAAATATGTGACAATAACTGGAAGGGCTGAAATAATTGCAAAGGTTAGGTCACGGTGATCAAGTTTCCAAACGCATTTTACAGACTGCTGATGTGAAGTCTGCAAGTTATTTCTTCTTCCTTCAGGTGTCAGAACTCATTTAGGCTTTAGACACTGCCATAAAAGGCAATCAGATCTTCCTTTCCAATCTCCAAAATCATTTTAACACAAGTAATATCAACAGAATCACATCATTTAAAGCCTTCTCCTACCGCCGTACAGCTGCTCAGGCAGTTAATTACAATATGTTCCCAGGATGAGAGGCTGAATAGGCAGTCACATTTCTGTGCTTCATTAAAATGATCTTAGCAAAATTAGGCTGATAGGATAATGAGGATACCTTGTGCAGTTTCCACTATTCCCACCAGCAAGGATCGTGCCAGATGTTGCTCCCTTTGTGTAAATTATATACCTTGTATTTGTTGACTAGGAATAAGTTATGTGCACATGCTTTCATCTTACATCAAGCTGCTAAACAAAATTATTTTAAAGCCTTATAAATGAATGCAGCATCTACTCCTGCAAAATAACAGTACATCTACTATCAAGCTTATCAGTTAGTGCTGAGGAGAGAGAGGAGCTTGAAATATTTTTGTTAGGAAAGCACAGGAAACAACTCACTCCACAAGAACAGGTGCCTTATATGAAATATGTCAGGTTTGCATCTTCATAATTTCAAGCAGAAATGTTCTTTCTAAGTTTATGCAGCTCTTCTCTCTCACCTTTAAGAGTTACTAAGAATGGAAATTCAAACTATTTCAATGGCATTGATTTGCCCATTGCTGATTCATTTGCAGTGGCTCAGGGCCTGAAAGGTGGGATTCATCTGATCTGTCTTTCTGTCTGAAAAACTGTCATCTAGTTAGCTACATTCAGTGTAAAATGGTTAGGGGAACAAGCTGCCCTTCCAGGAAACCTGTTTTAGGAGAGGAAACACCTTTGATTACAGAAAGAGCCCCCAAACCAACCTGAGACAAATCAGGTAAATGTGAGGTTCCTAATGTCAGAAAAGGTGAATGCAGGCCAAAGGGGCCCATTTTTTCAACCCATTCATTAATAAGCTTTACTTGGTTAACAGAAAGATGTCAGATTCAGTTAAAATGAAGTTATTTATTGTTGTTTGTTGGGTTTTTTTGGGGTGGTAGCCCATTGGATACTGCAGACCAGGTCACTTTGCAGAGGGAGCATATAAGGCATATTCTGCTGAACACTTCAAACATTACACCTGCGGTTTTGGAGTTTCATGGTCAAATGCCAGGTCAGAAATGAGCCGCCAGTATCTGTTCCTTTACTAACCACACTGCAATGAAGATGACAAATAGTGTGAGACTATTACTTTTAAATGGCAATGGGGGGGAAGCAGGTGTCCCTTTCTTTGCTGTTGGCAAGAGCTGTATTCTAAAGATGAGTGAAGCAACTGCTGAGAAAAGTAAGACATTATTCCATACACCATCCATCACAGATACACCTATTATTTATGATATATGGATAAAAGAGGAGGGATTTTCTTTTCTTTTCTCTTCTTTCATTTTTTTTTTATTTTTTTTTTTATTTTTTAAATGCCCATTGCTCTATAGCAGTGGAGTATGTGTTTCTATGAACAGAGTCATATGTGTAAGTCCAGTGTGTGCAGTTTTACTGTATTCAGAATTGCTGAAAATAATTAACCATATCACCAATTTCTCTTCTGGAGCTTAAGAAGCAGCGTCAGAGCAATGGTGTTATTAAGAATAATTTCAGAGTAGTAAATATAGCAATCTAATCTTGTATAATGGCAGGCTAGACATCTACATTTGACTAAAATGAATAAATATATCACTGCACATTCTGTTTCAGTGAAAATATACATACATCCATCCTGCATGCAGCAAATGTCATGTATATAAAACATTTTTCAAAACAAATAATTCCTTCAGTGATCAGCTCCTAACCCTCACTCTTGCCTCCAAAGTAGTAAAAAACCCCACTGCATAAAATATTGCATCAATTATGTTATGCATCTTGATCTACTAAAAAGTTGGAATACTTTAAATATATTTTATATAGATGTAAAACCACTTTGGATGAAAGCCTACATTCTGGAAGACAATGAGACTCTCACTGATGGTTCAGTTGTTAAATTGGAGTTGTTAAATCCTGGAGATCTTGCTGACATTCAGTGCTGGGTCCACATCAAAAATACAAGTCAGTAGTTGTGGAGCTGCAATAGCAGATGGCACTGTTGCTCTCAGCTCTGGAGCATGCAACGTTCCTGCTCCCTGACAGCAAAGCATATGGTCTAATAAACATAAATGAGGGTCAACATTTAACTCTCTACTCTTGAAGTATTTAGTAGACACCTGAAGCCCTTCTGACAGAAAACCTTATGGGACATATGTGGCCAACACTTCCCATACAGCATAACCACTTATATTCTGCTTGGCACATACTATTTATACTTCATATTTTTAGTTTGTGAAGTCTGGAGCATTTAACAACTTTAATGATGTTACATTTAGAGATAAGACCAGTAAAATAGACCGAGGCGGCTAAGGCTGAGCTTGTCACAAATTTTGCAGATTTTGTTGTCTTTGAAGACTCTTGGTGATACAGACTGACTGTGACCGTAACCTGGGCTCTGTGTGTTCAGCACCATGCACTCGCATGTATGTCTCAGGGCAGGCACTGCAAAGTGGAGCTTGCCCTCATGCGAGGACAACTGGGTGGACGGAACCTGCAAACTACTAAGTTTTCTTAAGATGTTATAATAGATTATTTTTTCTAAGGCATTTTAATAGATTCATACACTTTCAAAGCAAAATTAGACTATCAGATTAAATAATATGGCTTCTGCAGTGTTAGATGAAATTCCCTGGCACTGGTTTCCTGTTTCCAGGTGAGATGACTTCTCTGCTTGCCTTCAGTAGTCACTCCTATCTGCCCACAGGTTGATTTTGGCTTGGCATTGCACCAGGGTTCATGGTGAGTTGCTCTTTCCCAAGTCATTCTGAAGGAATGGCATGTGTTAGGTGCTTCCAGGTCTTTTCTCACAAGGGCCTGATTTAGGAAATGGAGGAGGTGAGTCTATGTGACTGATCTGGCTCATAAATATCTGGCATTTCATTGTTTTGGATGTGTTTTACAAACTTTATCAGGGTCAGTGCAGGTGCACTGATGAACCTCATCAGAAAGATACCAGGTGGCTGACAAAGGCGTCATATGGGTATCAGAAAGTCCATTATTAAAGTTTTTAAATATGTTCATCATTTATATTTATTTACTTTTCTAATAATCATATGACAGTAAGTCATAACTCAGAGGACCTTCACAACACAGGGTATGCAGTGAAAAAGGTGAACTGCTTAGGCTTGCTGCTGAAAGTAGACTTCACCTTCTCAGGTGACATTTAACACCCTCTCCATTTTAAAATAGGCCAGGGGTGCTAGTTCATATCTCCATGGTTTTTCTGAGCTTGGAAAGTATTTGGGTATTACTTTCTCTCTGACAAGGAAGAGAGGTAAGAAAATACATCTCTATTCAGAAAATCAGCATCAGGCACAGCTTTCTAGTGTGGATTTATTTTTCTCTCTTTAACACTTTCAAGGTTGTATCACCAGACATGATAAATAGTAAATGTGCCATGAAAAGACATTTAGCACAGAACACTAGTGGCATCGCTGCTACTGGTTAAAAAAACAAAACAACAACCAAACCACAAAAAACCCCAACAAAAACCCCACCCCACAATGATTAGAGCTGTTTTCTTATGTAATTAAACCAACCAGCTCATTAGCATTAACCATACTACACATTCTAATGACCCAATTTATTTGAAACTACAGATCTAAGCAGATCTGATAAGGCCAGACTATCTTAATTCTAAAATAATTCCCAATTTAAAGCAGTGTTCTAGGCATTGGCTGCCACATCAAACCATGTCCCATTGCAATTGGACTTACTCAGCAGACTGGTCCAGTTCAACATGAAGGAGTTCAGAGAGAGAACTTGCAAGCTTTTGATGCAATATGTTCTTTATGGGAATTTGCTGAATTTCTTTTAATTTAAATGTATCTAAGGACTAAAAAGCAAAACTATTATGGAAAATGAACTCTTTCCTTTATGTTACAGATTCTTCTCTCTCCCAAGGGCAGCATCTGGCAGATGGTATGATACGTCGTGCTGGAATGCAACTCATATGTATTTAAGAAGCAAGCTGTAATTACAATGGCAAAGATTAGAGGACGATTTCTTTGACAGAGCATTTTAGTCCCAAACACCATGATGGTGTCTACCTCAGAGCAATGAACTGCCTGTGATCTGAGTCCCCAGGATCCAGCCCTAGTGCCACGCAAAAGCTGTGTGACTTCATCAACACAGTGCTGGGCCAGACGTCCTTCTGCTTGGTGCCACCCTAACATGGTCAAGAGGTTTTGGCCAACTCAAAGCACAGGCAGAGTGTGTTCATGTCTTCACGTAGCATATTGTGTAGCCACATCATATACATCGAGTAGAGTCACTGGCTGCCACACTAGGTCTCTCCTTCCAAGCAACTTCAGTGGTTATCAGTGATCCTTATTAGGAGAGGATTTTGAGTTTAAATCCAATAAGCTCAAGTTATCTTCAAAGAGGAAGGTCATGTTCTGCGATCAGATGAGATGGCAGACAATTGCCTTTCAGAGGAGCTCCACTAAATGAAAAAATAAACCTCTCATTAGTGAGGAATTTAGCTCAAGATGCTAAAAAACTACATCCTGGTATTGATTCTGGACACACTTGGTAGATAGATTAATTTTAATGTTTACTGTATCTAATCTTTCATTACATGCATCTGGATGTTTCATAAACCAATTTACCTTAGGTGTGGAAAGATCAAGCAGTAGAGATGCAAACTATATATAACTTCTATGCAAGAGCATCAGAACATGACATTAATCTCCTTTCTAATTTCCTACACTCCCATTTTTGTCATACAAGGTGACATCCCTCACAGCAACTGGGTGATTTATACTGTGGAGGGTAATTCTTAACTATCTTTAATATTGGTGTACTAGCTCATCCATCTTAATTCAAATGATATATGCAAGATTATTTATTCAGGATGGGCATTGAATTATTAAAAAAAAAAAAAGGCTTATTCCTGAATAAATACAGCATATCTGTGTTTGTCTCTCTGGTATCAAGTAAACTACATGTGTCAATAATGAGTAAAGGCAATCTGCCCCAAATAAAGGGACTCTAAAATCTTATGGTGAAATACCTCTCTGAAACAGTAACTTGAAAAATAAAACTAAAGGGAACTTAGCCTCTTACTCTCACAATATAAAAAATTGATATAAGTACCATGATATGATGTCAGAAAAGCAGAACCAACATAATAATTGTATTAGGCTATTCTAGTCTTACAAAGTGTCAAGGATTTTTATGTGAACTGCATGAAAGGCAGCAGTATGGTTTATCCTTATCCATGTATTAACATCTTTATGTTTTATAAATAACTTCCTCAATAACACTGTGTTTTTGATAGATTTGAAACTTGCTTCATTATTTCTCCCCAAACTGATAAAGGCTGTCAACTGTAGTTGCCTTAAGTTTCTTCTTGCTTATGTCTGGGAATGAATGAGGTTGGACTCTTGGACTACAGTCTGGTGACCAGAAGTTTTGTAGGATCTGTTTGGGTTGACTACTTTCCATTGAGAAAGCATGTAGCAAATCTAATCTCCTAGGGCTGCACATGTTGCATGTGGAGAGGGGAAGGATGATAGAAGTCTGCTATTTCTCTTTACTAATCAGGAACAACCTGTAACACAGCAATGTGAGAGGAAAATGAGGGGATTCCAATGAAAGGCATGGGGTCATGGGAACAAGATACTTTCTCCCAGATAAACATTGAGCTACTGTTTAATGCTGTAGCTCTTCTGAGGCCCACACTAGAAGGGCTCATTCAGGACCATGCTTCCCTAACTAACTTGGGGGGGCGGGGGAAATTTTTTATGCTGTTTTTCTTCCTGTTACCATGTTCTTGCACCAAAGGTTCCCCACAGAATAACAGCCTCTGTACTTTGAATTCCTCCATAGTGACAGCAACAAAGATAGCAGCTGCCATCATTGCAAAGTTCAAGGCAGTCTTGATCATTTTTTAATTTTGATTAATTTATTCTTTTGAAATTATTGGTCTCCATCTTTCCCTCCCTAGCAGTTGCCTCCTTGTAGGTAAGCTGCCTTGTCTCCTCCAAAATTTTATTTTGTTAGGCCAACAAGTCACTTCTCTATAGAGGTGGCAGAGTTTAAATATTGCCCACATCTACTAAAATCAGATGTAGAGACAAGTAGAGACAAAATTCAGAACAGACTGTGGAATGCTGGGATAGCATTGGAGGACAGTCAACACAAGCTGAAACATTCAGCTTTAAAAAATTTGGTCTTGGTTTTCAACTGAAATGCTCATATTCAATTGTCTGCCTCACATTAAACACACGTGCACTGAAAGAGGAGAGTCTGTTCATTTTAAAGCACATCTGGCTGCCTCATACTGAAATGTAGGACAGTAGAAACCAGCAGTCTTAGAAGCCAAGCAAACCTCAACTTGGCCTGATCCAAAACTCATGGAGATCAATGGGAGAGATTGTCACAGTCTTCAGTGTGTTTTGATTCAATTCTCCTTGAGAGCAGTCATCATCAATCCCTGTTGTGAGGAAGATAGAAAAAAAAAAAGACAATTGGAATAAAAATCCAACCCTCTACTGAAAAATCCCTTGGTCTTTATTTAAGTGTCAAATGCAGTAAAACAAATTACTGCAAATTTTTCTTCCATGGGAATTACCCAAATAAATTTTTTGCTTTGAAAAGTTGGGGTTCATGTTTTGTGGCATCACTTTTCTTTCTTTTACAGGAATTGCCTCAAATATAAAATTCATGCCTGAAGAAAGAAAAATCAATCAAAGCATAATAACTTATTCAATAGTATAGACTAGTGCTGCCAGTGAAAATTGATAAAGAAATAATCAGAGTGCATTAGACCCCATCCTTTCCTGAATTACATGAATGTAGCACTTTATGTAGCAGAGGCTGTTTTGATACTTCAGAATCTATACAAAAAGCATGGGCCCAAATCTCCTCCCATATTAATTTTATGCCAGGGTAATTTCATACATTTTAATGAGATCACTTTGCATTTATACCAGTGAGAGAGACACAACGAAAAGCTTCCAAAAATACCATCTATCTCTTTTTTTCTTGTTGTTGTTGTTGGTTTTTAAATTGGGGGAAAAGCTATAATTTGGACATAGTGATTTTCAGAAACATGATTCTTTTCCTTTGTGGAAGGATGATCTACGATACCATAAATACAAATAATGGACATTAAGCAAGGTTCATATATTATACTGTCAACAAAATACTGACCGGAAGACCAAAAAAAGAAAAGAAAAAAATCCCTAATAAAATATTGATTCTAACATGGGGTCAAGTAAATTAACTTTTTGTTATAAGAGAAGCCATCTAAAAAGAGGAGTTTCATCCTGAAGTATTTAGCTTTTTTGTTGTTGTTGTTGTAATTTTTTTTCTTTAACCTTCATTCAGATTGCATCCTGAAAAAGGTCTCTCTGCTAATAAAGTTACTTGTTCAGCCCTTCTCACCTCCTGTAATTTGCCTAAATTACGGAAAGCAAATTAAGCCAGCTCAAAACAGTATTACCAAACTGTCACTACCGTCATAATTAAATCACAGCAGATGCAAAGGGACAATGAAGACTTGGTTGTAAATATATCAAGTGGTTCTGATGACAGTAATGCATTTTATTAGGTGAAACTATCATCATTTTTATGATCTAATGCACATTTACCCTTTTCTTGCCCTTCAGTCACCAGGTAAGCCATAAGGTAAATTGGATTCCTGTATGTTAATGGATTTTTTCCTAGTTAACTGATATTAATATTCTACATTATTTAGTGGTTGTTCTTGCACCTAACCCAGGTGCTGTCAATAAGGGAGAATCACTTTTTTTCCAAGAGGTATTCATGTCTTACACTGTTATCTCAACAAGAGCCTCATGCAATGGGCTCCACAAGAGACACAGGCTCAGTTCTGCCTGTTCTTCCTCTGAGCAGCCACAAGTCTCCATGTCCTGAGCTGGACCCAGGCAGGAGCTGCAAGAAGGGTGTGGTGGAGTAACAACAGGACTGTGAGGAGCATAGGACAGAATCTTCTCAGCTGCGGGGAGGTGTGAACCTGAATTTTCAGTCCCTGGAGGCATGCACTGATCACTCAGTGAACAGCAGGCCTGCTGCCTCCTCCAGCCATAATTTAAAAGCATGCATTAGGATATTTGACAAAAACAGCTACTGGTGTTTTCCATCAGATGCGTAGTTGGAGCTGAGCATCAGGGAGGAAGGGATGCGTCACCTTGAAAACTCATTATAGTTTTATATGATGTCCTGTGCAAACGGGGTTAATGGCATCTTAGGATAGATGGACTTGGGTACCTCGAATCCCCAGGCGAAAGAGAAATGTCAGTACCTTGGTGACTCCTTAGTGCCCTCCTCTTTTGGGCTCTGCTCCAAGGCACTCTCCTCTCCCCCTGCTTGCAGGGCTGGTGCCTCATGGTTGGGGCTGGACTTGAGCACTGCTGTGGTCCAAGTCCTGACCAGGGGGAGCACACAATATGGTGTTTATACTTGAAACATGCTGTAGGGTTGTCACACACAGCCCATCTCTTTGGGTATTTATCAGGCAACCAGTGTGGGTGGCCAACCTTGGAGATGTTGATGCTTTTCTCATTCCCACAGGACTCTGGGGTGTACTCAATGCTGATATCCTTCATTTGATTTTAGCCTGTTGACTTCCTGTGCTACTCAGTCTACACGTCTCTGCTTGTTTACACTTGAGAAAGAAAATCAGCTCAGAAAAAACAAGGCTGTTTTCCTTAGCTTGGAGCATCAATCAAACCAAGCAAGGGGAAATGAAGTGGAAATGGAGTGTGACATCTGGGGAAAAGCCTTCCTTTGATCTTTCTTGATATTGTTGGTTACAGCTAAAGGGGAAAACACTTTACAATTCCTTCATTACTTTCTGGTGTGTGAAGTAATGTTTTCAAATAAGGGTAATGGTTGCATGTCTACATCTTGCAGCCTATACTGGGGAACAATGTTGTGTTGTTAGCATAGTACAAACCAGAGAGGACAGCTTATCTGATGGGAAAACCTAATTAATAGGTTTGTGTTCATCCAGACCAAATATTACCTACAAATTTTCCAACAAAGTTTAATTATGTCAGAGGAGCTTCAAGATAAGGACATGATTGGAATAGTGTAGAGACCTTCCCTTGCACTTCTCTTATTACAATGCTGTATGTGCTTGCTAACTTGCCTGTATATCATATCTGTTTCCTGGATTAAATATGAAATACCTAAATTTTACCCTGCTAATTAGCCCTTTATTGTTATCCATACTTAATTGCAGTCCAGGAGAAAGGTGGCCCTACTGATTTCTTAGGTGTGATTTGCTGATCAAGGTCTGGACGGCTTGTGGTTGTAGACTAGGTATATGAAAACATCCGAGATGGTAGTGCATTTTTTATCATAATAACTTTTCCTGGCACCAGGCAATAGTAACTGTAATCAGAAGATGATATTTCTCATAATCAGAATTAACTGAGAACGTATTTTGATCATAGATGACATCTGAACTCTCAATTCAGCAATTATGAACTTCAGTGACCTACAAAGCATTTTTATTTTTTTTCCTTTTAGTGTCGAACAAAGCAAGTTTTCCCCTGGAACAAATGGTGGCCTTGCCAGTCTAAACTAGGGGTTTACAGAGATTAAGCTAACATTTGGCAGGTTGTCATTTCCAAACCCTTTACAGTCAAATCTTCTCTCCATATAGTCAGAGAATTCAGATGCATCCATGTCTCGAATGCTTTTTTCAGACAAAAATCCAATCATTCAGCTTTCCCGAGTGTGCAAATCTGTTCTTTATGTGGAGGATCCCTATATGACAATTAGAAAACAACAGCAGAAGGCAGCTTCCCGTGTATGCAGGAACATATTACACCATGCAGAGTACATTACTCTCAGGACCATCACTGATCTTAGTTTCCATAGTGGCTGGCTAGAAGAACCCATCCTTTCCTAACATATGATGATATGTAATCCACACTTACATTGCCTTCCACCTACATGACCACTGTCTGCACCTGTGGAAACTCCTGTTAGCGCAGCACATCACAGTGGCCCCTGCAGTGAGGTAGGCTACCTTGGCATCCTCAGACTTGTTCTAGCCTCTCTGACTCCTAAGTATTGGTCCTCCTCATGAAGGAACACGGCAGCCTAGGACAAGTGTTTCTGAGTGGTACCCTTACAGTTTTATATCATTCTTATTCTAGAAATGTGACCAACAGTTGTGCCTCTCAGGCATAAGAGAGACCTAAAAGCGGATAATTCCCCAAGACTCAAGGGGATATTTTCAACACCTATTTCTCCCATTTTTCTAACTTCTTCCATTTTCATAACTCTTTATAAGAACAACAGACATTAAAAACCATGCAAACATAGTACTTAGACTCTCGCACTGATGTTTCCTGGAAACCAAGAAAAAAATGAGCCATGCATGACAAAGACTATGTGCATCAGTGCAGTGCCAGGAGGTTAGGAGGTGCTCAGTGATGTGGTGGCATGGGCAGAATAAGACACCTCTGCAGAAGAGAAAAAAACTGAAATTCCATTAACGATTCACTGTTACGGTTTCAAGTAATTAAACCAGAAAAGCTTTCAGCCCTAGCAGCTTGTGAGGTCCTCTCCTTTCTTCATGAGCTTTACAACTGTCGTGGTTAAGAGGGCGAAGGCTGGTGACTGCAGAGTCCCAGTCAGTGCATTCTAATGCTGCCGCCCACTGCATCGTTTTACCTGAGTTCCTCGGTGTCCATTTATCTTCAAGCTGCTCTGTGAAGCCTGTTCACTATTCTAAACAATCTGGGTTAATACAGAACATAAATTCATATAAGAGATACTTTTTTTCATTACATGTGCAATATCTCTAGCAATTTTCATTTTCTGTGGCCTAAATATTATAAATGAAGGAAACAAAACCTAGCAGAGTACTGTGGGAGCAGTCTGCCTCCACTCTGTCTGTCAGTCTGACAGACATCGATGTAAACAGTTCAAAAAGGTTGGGTGGGGTTTTTGTTTGTTTGTTTATTTGCTTGTTTTTTTGTGTGGTACAGCAGTGAAAATGGGATATTGTTTAACCACTGATCTGAATGATTCAGAATTTGAGGATCCAAAGATTAATTGTGAGCTATGTCACTAACAAATGATCAGTTTAAACCAGGCATCTAGTTTTGAACTTTGTTTGGACAAACTGCAATGGTCCACATCAAAACTGTGCAGTAGAACATCTCTGGTCTCAGGTGTCTCCTCCTCTCAGATGAGGTATTTTTTTGTTACCAAATTAAAGCAAAATTCACTAGTCACCAGAGTGCCCTGAAAAACTGAGAAACAAAGTGATTATTACTGGTTTCTCTACAATAGCAAATTGCTTCTGTTTTAAATATTTCCCAGGAAGAACATTTTTTTTTTTTAGGTCTTTCAAATAAAGCCAACAATTCCAGAGAGGGTGGCAGTACTTATATTTATTATCTGACAAACCTTATGTAGCAAAAGATTACATCTCTCTGTATTTTTTGCTGTTTTGTGGGAGCTGATGCCATCAGAAATGAAATAACCAACTTCTGAGAATGCTTTCTTTTGGTTTATTGCCTCATTTTGTTTTATGAATGCAGCCTCCATAGCCTTTTGTTTTTATTCCGGCTTTCCATGTTGCTGTGCCTGCTACTCTAGCTAGTTGTGTCATCACTTAAACTGCAAAACCCAGGGGCTCTATCTGGACATAAAAATCACCTTATATGAAATTTGTGAACCTCTACAAAATGAATTTGAAATAACAAAAATAATAATAAACTTCATGCATTTAGAAACAAATGTTTGTCTTTTTTGTAATGTAAAAAAAAATCTTAAAAATCAAAGAGGATAAAATTCCACCTCTGTCTCAATTGCAAGCCCTCTCTGTAACCAGCCAACGGAACATATTTCTGCAGCAAAGGCAAACCCATGCAAGCTTCTGCTCCAGCCAAAAACATTCCTTTGATGTAAGGATGACACTGCAAGAGAAAAGAGCTGGGAAACTGACCTCTTATGCCAATTCCTAATCTCACAGAGTGGGGGGGAATGAATGGACGTGGGGTTGGGGGAAAGAGGAATGAGGATGGAGAAAAATATAATGTTCTCTGACTAAAATGCAAGTTTCCTCAATATATGTCTCCTTCCCTTCCTCCCAAGAGCACAAATTTCTATCAGATCTTTCCTGAACCTCATTTGATTCCCAGCAGTCCTCCACGCCTTTTCCTCTGGAGGCCTTGCACGTATGCACATATTCCAGTTTTTGTTTGCTGTGTCTGTGCCTTCTATTTTTCAAAGCTAATAGACAAGTCTGATGTTTTCTACTATTTTATATTCTGGAGAAGTTTTACCACAAAAACCTTGTGAAAAATCACAGTATGCAGCTTTAACTCACACGCTGCAGGTTGCCCCATGGAATTGGAGCCCTGAGATTTTCTTCATTTGCCCAAGCAGAATGTGCTCTGTGTAAGGCAGAGATGTTAAACAAATTCAGAGAAAAAAAGCACAATTGTAATTTTTAGCCATGGTCTGTAGTTTTCCTCTGTGAAGATTGAGCCTCATATTATACTCAATAAACAGCCTCTCTTTAAACTAAATATAGACCACTTGCTCATGCAAATTACATTATCCCGAGTGGAGCATACCATTACAGTAATTGCATTTACAAATGATGTGAGCATGCCTAAGCCTTTTGGGAAAAGGTTTTTTCCTCCACCTACATCAATCTTAAGATTCAAGGCTCCATTGAGATGAAGGGCTTGTTCACACCTCAGGCTCCCTGTGACAGCCCTCCATCAATTCAGGTTGGAGAGCTGCCCTGGGAAGCAGGAGGAGGAGTGGGCATTCGCCCGTGATTCTCCGGAGGTCCTCCTGGTGTGGCCATTCACATCTGAGTGGTAAGTGAATATAAAATGCCCTCAAGTGAAATGGGAACATTTTACACCTCCTTTGTTCTGAAAGTAATTGCGTAAGAAGACAGACGGCATAGAATGACAGATATGAAGCTATAGTTAAAAAAAAGAAGTTAAAAAGGAGTTGCGATTCTTAGGAAGGACGTACATAAGGAGGTGAATAAGGCTACGAAGCAAGCTGATATTATGGCTTTTCCCACCACCTTTCTACTAATATTTATATTTGAGAATTAAAAATCTCTTTGCAAATACAAGTAGTCACATACAAAAAAATCACCTCATAAACCATTTTACTGCCTTCAAATCTTTCTGGTCTGAAAACCAGCGACCAACTAGTAGAAAAGGAAGATGGGAGTTCAGGTTCAGAGGAGGAAAATACCACATCAACAAGAAGGCATTTTTGGTACCTAAGATATAATGTGATATGTGGAATTTAGACTTGATTCCAGCACTTAGATTCCATGGCTTATTCCAAAGCTGTGATGGCCCAAAAAAGGCAGATCTCAGAAGACCTGTCTCAGAGATAAAACTGTAATTGCAGTAAATGGTGTCTTAGATAACGGAGAAACACAGGAAAAAGCATAGTGGCAGTTGAACAACCTACACCAGAGTGGTATAACTGAACATATTTCTGAGAGCGTCTGTTAACGCGTTTTCAACAGAAAAATGAGCAGTTGGATCTATAGGAATTTCCTTGCCCTCATGCGGGGAGCAAAACTTCCAAAAAGGGGACATGACCACATCCAAGCAACTCTGCAGTTCCCTCTACTCCCACCTCTGCACTTGCTAGGTAGGAGAAACCATTAGGAACCATGTTCAAAAGGATTAAATAAAAGCATCAGGGTGGTTGCGAGGAAAGCCAAACAGATCTTAAGCAGTCTGCAGCTTGATGGCACATTCTCTGAGTGATGTGAGACACTAACGGATCTTGGAGGAAGTGAGGACAGAAAGAAGAGATGTTTTCAGTGAATAAATCTCTCCTTGGGGGGCAGATGAGCAAATCAGATCGATTGTGGCAGCAAACGCTCACAGGTCGTGGATGGAATAGAAAGCAGGGAGGAAAACCATCTCTGAGGTGGGTGCAATGAGCCCTGTGCTGGGCTGTCAGGGCAGTGTTGGCCTGGCTGTGGCATTATTACCAACCACAAAGGGTGAGGGAAGAGACCGGTCTTCTGCTGGGCTGGTGGGACCAGCCATAGTACCAGGGGATGGGATGTTTCTTGGCTGCAGTTGGCAGTGGGGATTTGTAGCTCCGCTGCTTATGACTGCTGGATAAGGTGTTGGGACCACTGCCGCAGCAGCATAACAAATCAGGATTAAGAGCTGTCAAGAGGACACTGTTATTAATGTAAAGCTGCTCTTAATCAGTTCAAGGAAGCTGCAAAATTAGCCTCCCCTGGGAGAGCGGCTGAACAAATGTGGCACAGAGAACAAGAAGGAGATTGTTTGGTCAAGTCAGTATGGGAAACTTGGGCTAGAAACCCTGTGATTGCAGTCCCAAGAAAGGAAAGTCATAAATTTAAATATATTTGTATCTGCCTTCCCCTCCTAGTCTTCACATTTCCCTTTCTTCCCAACTTCTCATTGACAGCACTGACACATGGAGAAAATACAAGTACAACCCTGCTGTGTCCGTATCAGAGACCTTTGTCATGGACTTCAGGGGCAGAAGTGTCAAACCAAACTTTTCTATGTGCTATCCACATGGCCAGACCTGAGGCAGGGTCGTTCTGCTTTCCCAGGTGCATGAGCATTGGCAAGGCACAGAAAGCAAGGTACCAACAGCAGTGTGGGGAAAGGTATGGTGGAGAAAGAGCTACTATCTGGATGACCTGCAGGAGTGACTATATACAAGCATCAGGCAGAGATGAGGAGGAAGAATGAGCAGAGAACCTGCTGCTGCATGCGCTGTGATGTAGATTCATAGAATCATAGACTGGTTTGGGTTGGAAGGGACCTCAAAGATGACCGAGTTCCAACCCCCCTGCCATGGGCAGGGACACCCTCCACTAGACCAGGTTGCCCAAAGCCCCATCCAACCTGGCCTTGGACACTTCCAGGGAGGGGGCATCCACAGCTTCTCTGGGCAACCTGTTCCAGTGCCTCACCACCCTCACAGTAAGGAATTTCTTCCTTATATCTAAACTAAATCTATCCTCCTTCGGCTTAAACCCATTACCCCTTGTCCTTTCACCACGCTCCCTGATAAACAGTCCCTCACCATCTTTCCTGTAGGCCCCTTCAGGTACTGGAAGGATGCAATAAGGTGTCCCCAGAGCCTTCTCTTCTCCAGGCTGAACAACCCCAACTCTCTCAGCCTGTCTTTGTAGGAGAGGTGCTCCAGCCCTCTGATCAGCTTCGTGGCCCTACTCTGGACTCTCTCCATGTTTTTCTTGTACAGGGGCCCCCAGAGCTGGATGCAGTACTGCAGGAGGCTCTCACAAGAGTGGAGTAGAGGGGCAGAACCACCTCCCTTGACCTGCTGGTTGGCTTTCTGGGCTGTGAGTGCATATTGCTGGCTCACATTGAGCTTTTCATCAATCAATACCCCCAAGTCCTTCTCCTCAGGGCTGCTTTCAATCCCTTTCCTGCCCAGCCTGTGGTTGTGCTTGGGATTTGGTCCCAGGATGGAGAGGGAGGGGTGAATGTGTTGATGTTTTAAAGAAACATGACAAGGACAAGTGGATTTCAGCTGGCCGGGGCCTTAGGGGAAAGTGTGAATGTGGTGGCAAACATCCTGCCTAGCCTCATTAAACCAGAATGTTCCCAGCTGCGCGGCATAGGTGTGCTGTAGCATTTCTGTTGTCTATAGCTCTGGGATGGCTTTTTGCTGGATTCAGATGGAAATGCTTGGAAAATGGAGAGTGGGCAGCTCACATCTCATCTGACACTAGCTCACCTCCCAGGATGCAGCACTCCTGTGGCCCTGCAGGACCTGAGAACCAAGAGAACCTCACCAGCTGTCCACAGCAGACGTCTGCAGGCAGTGTCCTGGGGCTGTGAGGTTGTAATGCACTCAGAACTGGCACTCTGGATGGGGCTCTCCTCCAGTATGGTGAAACACACGACCACCCTGGATCAGGCACGCTCTGAGCGCTCCAAACATTAATTTCTCTGCAAAACCCCATGTATCCACATCTCAGAGTCCTTTGGTGCAGCCAGACCAACAAAAAGAGTTTATAAGCTCGGGTCAGACTGTGCCAGTACCCAAGCAGTTTGAGAGTGAGTTGTGGGTGTGCAATACAAAGATTCAAATAGACCATGTACTTCATTTCAAGCAAATCTTTCTCTCCAGGACATAAAACACAAAATAAAAGCTGCTGTAATGCCTGGGGTATTCAGTTTCTCTAATGGTATAAAGCAGACCAGCCTCTTAGGGATTTTTTTAATTGACAGAAGGTGATTAAACAGAGAGCGGTGAGACAGGAAGTGCCCTAGGTGTTAAATACTTAAAGCTGGTTTGTGCCATTGTGAGTAAATGGAATCAATGCTCTGTATCATTATTTAAACACTATAATTAAATTTGGAAATTCAGGTGCTTAATGTTCCCTCTGGCCCATAGCCAGAAAAAAATTACGGTCAAAGGAGAGGAGGCCAATAAACCAGCAAGGCAGCTCAGGTGTGCTGAAGATCAGAGGAGAAATTAGTTCCAGGGTACTAATTGAAATCAGTGGACTTAAAGTGAGGCCCAATCGATCTCAGGGAGTTGAGTGAGGTTTGCTCTCATTTTGTGCTGGTTTGGAGGGATGTTTTCTGGCAGTCCATGCCTCCACCCAGGGTTGCTTCTTCATCATCTCTGTTGAAGTGACCATGGTGCTACCTTGGGGAGGATTTTGTAGTGATATTTCCCTTGAAAGGCTGCTGTTCTCCATAGCATCAGCCAAAGCACAGCTGCTCTAAAAACATCTTTAAACTTTAACAAGCTGATGAGACAGGGACTGCTGTTTCTAAGGATGGAGCCCCACTCCCAGAAGGACCTGCTCCTCTCTCTGAACAGGCTGTCACTGCTCTTAGGTAGCCCTTGAGCACTTTTCTGCATGCTACCCAGCGAGGGACAGTAATGATGTTCTTGGCAGATCTGCACTTCAGTCCTTCTGTGGCTCTGAGCTGATTATTTAGGTAAGAGCCACAGAGAATGCCTGATATGGTCTCAGCCCAGTACTAATGACTTGGAAACTAGCAAACTTGGTCTAGCTTATGCTATACTAATTGAAGTAATTCTTGTGCCTTCTTGAGGTGGATGTACCCGTAACAAGAGGCTGAATAGAGAGCATTACGTCGCCTTCTCTGGATAATGCCTTCTGGGTAAGGCATTTTCCTACACAATAGGAATATTGGGTTCATGTCTCCATTTTTAATGTGTCAGAGTGAAGGCATAATGCTAATATTCATGCCTCCATTGTCTACAGAGGATAATTTAATTTTGGTTCCCCCTAGACAGCCTAATAGCTGGGAACTGGCATCAAGGAAATCCATAGTAAAAATGAACTGATTGGCAAGGCCAGTTGGCCACTGGAGCAGATTGCAAAGATTTTCCAGCTGTGATGTCTTCAAATAAAAAATGGGGAATTTCCTGGAAGTTACTGACTGGGCAACTTACTCATCTCAGCATAGAAGTAAAACAGTGAAAGGTACCTGATAGTAGGATAAGGTCAAACTAACTGGTCAAACAGTCCTGTCTAGTCCTCATCTGTGACAATCTATGATCATAGTGATGCAAAAAGTTTTTGCAGCCACTAAATTTGTGATGCAATGCTGGATTTACTTTTTTTTTTTTTTAATTTCAGGATTAATAGCTAATGATAATTGGTGCTAAGGTGTTAAAAGCAAACTTCATCTTCTCTATAACCTCAAGACAGCAAATTATCCAATCATATTTATGCTACTTGTGGCAAACCGGTGCCTCCCATTGCTTGAAAAATAATACTGCAGAGCAAGGTTTGTAAGGGAGTTTCTTATTTTCATCTAACAAATTTTAAGGTCAAGTTCAGGAGTTTGTCATTGACAAAGCTTTTAGTCATTTTGAAGAATTGGGAAAATAGGGCAATCAGTGTCAATGTGTTGTCCTACCAGCGTTGCATTCAGATAGATAAGTGTCCTCATCAAAGTTGCATTTTTCTTAGCATATTTTAACAGGTATATCTGTATTTGGCAATCCACTCTAGGGAAAAAGAAAATAAAGATCAAAGAAAATTACAATGTGAATAGCAGAAAGATACCTTCGAGCAGTTTCTATAAAGATGAGATTGTCTACTAGAGATGATCTTTAGAGCAGTTTCCATGGTATGTGCAAACAACGTTAATGCAAAATTATGCCCGAGACTCTTTCAGATGTGCCTTTATCTAAAAGAAGCACCATAAGTAGCTCATTCACACCACCACCCTACTTTGCAAACAGTGCTACTGAAATCAGCAACAAGGATGGCAAAATCAGTCCCTGGGTAGTCATGCTTTTCAAAAGGATTTCAGTTCTGCAAGATGCTCAGCAGATCCTGCAGAGCTGACATGGACTTGGGGACAATTAAGAGTTTGCAGAATCAACCTGATAATTATCAGGCTTTGATTAGTGTTACCTCTTGGGTATGAAGCTTATATTAGAACTTTTGATCTCATAAGTAGTTTCTCTAACTTTTTCTAATGCAGCTTCTTGAAATAAAGTCATCAAATAAATTTGGCATACAAATATATGAATGCCATGCAGTTTCTTGGAGGTGCTACTAATGACTTTTGGGGCATACTAATTAACCAATAATTCTTTTACATTATCCAGGCTCAAGCAAATAAACCTCCTGATTTTCAGATACATTTCCCAATTTGTTTAAATATATATATAGAAATAAACTATATACACAAATACAGACATTTTTATAGAGAGAGATGATAATTCTTATGCTGCTCTAGTACAGCCCAAACAAAACACATTACTTAGATGTGTATCTCTCACCCTTACCTCAGAGGTGTCACCCTGAGATCTCAGGTATGACCCTTACACAGCACACTCCTTGGGGCAGGCAACAGCCATGCTCTTGTTCTGTAGTAGAAAAAGTTGACTTTACAGAGCTGTATTTTGTGCTTATGTTTGTATGAAAGAGGAATAGGAGTAGGACTTTTTGTCTTGTGTAGTAACACTTACATGTGTGATTGATTGGATGGAGAGATTAAGGGGTTTGATGCGTAGGCTAGGCAGAGATAAGGTGGGATGTCCCGTTCTCCAGAAATATCATTGAGTATACAGTGGTTGCCTGTGAATGCAGAGGCCTGGAAAGTGTTCATGTAGCATCAGTGGTTCTGATGCTACAGAGGTTCCCAGCAGATGTGGCTGTGATAAGTGAGACCTCCACAACCTGCTCCATGAAACATTGACATCATAGCACTTGCTGTGAAAGTGAAAAAAAACCCCAACGAACCCAGACCAAACTTGCTAATGTGCACATTGATCTGCCAGATAGTTTAAGATTTCAGATGTTTTGGTCTGAAACCTTTGGGACCACAAAGCTATAAATTAGATCACTTGTCTGGGAGGGAGAAGAACTAGTTTCTTTAAGAGGAACAGCCTTTTAGAAAATAATGTTGATGGGAATTACCAGGCTTGGGAAATAGCAGACTCTAGAGTATGCCATTGCCAGTTTACTTCTGCATTTGCAGAAAAAGGCAGTAGTACACTTACGTGCTAGCTCAAGTTGTGGCTGCTCTTCTGAAAAGGGTTTTAAGACCACACTTTATTTTTAGGAGAGGATCCTAAAATGATTCAATTTTTTTTTTTGTTTGGTTGATTGGGTTTTTTTTGGCAAGGGCCATACTAGGGAAGGCTAAACAACTGTCCTAGCCTGGCACGGACACACATGGGGCTGCATTTGCTCTGCACATAGAGAGTGTCCATCTCCTGCTATCTGGCACATTTCACATGTATTAATTCTACAGAAAAAAACCCACAACATGATTTTTTTTTCTTTTTAAAGCAGATGTCTAATTAGCTACTGGCTGCTATTTTTCTCTTAGACATGCTTTTGGGAGATTAATGATAATGAAAAATTGCTGAATCCCCTTTATCCCAAAGAATGTTCATTCCAATGCTTTAGATCCAATGCCATAACCCACAACACACTGTTGGATGCTCTACTGCTTTCAAGTATAAACTCTACCTCTGTTTTGGGGGGAGGAAGGGGTTGTTTGCTTTTGTATATCCACGTCTGCTTTGATTCATACGTAATTTATGGTGTGCTTTCAACTGTTTAGTTAACTTGCCTTCTGTGCATATTCCACAAAGTGAAAAGAGTTTGTAAGTCAGTTATACAAACTTTGAAGAGTTCTACTTTTTTGAATTGTTTGATGGATTACACATATTTGTATAATAAGATGTGGCGCACACGTTGTCACAGACCATGCTTAATGGATTGGAAGTAGGAAGCTTATAATCCCACTGTGAACATAAACATCCACTGTGTTTGCAGGCTACTAGTCAGAAAAATCAACTGAAGCAAAACATATGCTGCCAAAAGGAAAAAGAAAAAAGGAAAGTTGTCTGCTGACAGTCAGCCATGTATCACAGTGGGAAGGAAGGACACACTGTACTATACCCTTGCATTGCGATGGAGGCAGGGAGCAATCTCTGTCTGTAGAAATTTCCTTGAGCTGAACTGTCTTCCTGCAGAGCTCCAGTTCACTCTCTCAATTACTTTCATTCAGTCCTTTTCTGCCTCTGCCAGAGACCTTTCTTCTCTGAAAACCCAGCGATGAAAAATTGCCCTCCATTGTTACCGGGAAGTTAAGGGAGACAGCCCAAGGGTGGCTTCACACTTCCATTTTAGTTGCCTTTGGTTGCAACCTTCACATCAGTTTTTGTCATAATTTCTTTTTTAATCATACAGCCCTGACCTTCTAGCCTTCTAGAATGTGAATAGAAACTCTTCATATCACACTATATAAAATTTCTCTGTAAATGAAGTGCTATTGAAATAGAAACTCAGATGTTAATTGCACTGAGATATCTGAGTCTAGAAGAATATTCTTTTTCTTAACAAGTTCTATTTGATCTCTCCAAGACAGCAATGAAACCCTGCTATCACAGTGGTGATGGTAGATCGTTCTACCAAAAGGGCATCTCTTCAGTAGAATTATTTTTATGAACACTTTCAACTGTTGTCCCATATGTTGAGGACACTTGGGAGAGGCTTGGCTGTGCAATGGGGCTTTTCATGCCAGATGAAATGGCAGATCTCTTAAGAGTGAATTATTCATACTGATGTTGTGACCTTTCATTAATGTACTCAGTTTAAAAAATAAACTTTAATCCTTTTTAATAAGTCTCCCTTGCTTTTTCTGAATGTGCTTTTCTTCTAACTCAGGAACAGACAGATCCTAAAACTTGCATATAAATTCCTGAGAAGAGTCTCTTTTTTTTTTTTTTTTTAATCATTCCCCAACCTTTTTTGTTAATAAGCTCAGGAAATTAAGAAAAGATCCTATATTCCTTTCACAACACACACCAGTAATTTCACCTTCCATGGAAGAAAGTCACTGTAGCCCTATGTAATTAAACTTCCTACCATATCCTACTAATTATATGTCAGTTCCTTTAGGGAAATTATTTCCCAATTTCTGTATCATATCACAAGAAATGTAAGGTATAATAATACTGATTTATTTTTACAGATATTTCCCCTCTCATACAACTAAGATCTGTTTCGTTCCCAAACTCTCAGCTCTTTAATATTCAAGAGCTCTTACATTCTCATTAGTAAATAATAGATCTTTAAATTTCAGCCTCTTCTAAGAGTATTGCATGTTTCAAATATAAAGATTATTTCAGTATCATGATTTCTAACCCAAATTTGGATTACTTGAAGCTTCTGAATGCAGCACAAAGCTTTGCTTACATGCCTTTTTTCTTCTTGCATTTGCATTTGCAAACAATGGGTTTGTAAATCACCTCCTCATCCCCCAGTGTGCAGAGTATTTTTTACATGATTGCCAATGCATCTTGGGTTTCATCCAATTAAACCATACTCATCTGACGGATGTGCATCTGTTTTATCTTTCCTTGCACAAAAATATTCTTTTCTTTACTAGTTTTCTGGGTCACCTTCTATAAACGCTCTTACAATCCTGCAAAAATTCTGGAAAAAATAGCAGGACAGTTTATCCTGGGAGTCCTAGTTCATTATTTCAGATTAGGTCTGATCCCGTGCCCAGTGAAGTCAATAGAATGGTGCCTCGTGATTTTTGATTAAACCTTTTGATTAAACCTGATGCATCCAACTCGGTTGTTCTCAAACCTCTTAGATCAAGACCTCCTCTTTCTTCTCCTCTTCAATAGCTTAAGCATGGGCAAGGGCCAAAAAAAAAAACCCAAAAAACAAAAACCTCTTTACACGACTGCTACAGAATAGAGAACTTTCAGTGAGTCAGAAAAGAGGAAGAGAAACTCAAAATTGCATAGGTCAGAGATAAAGACCTGGAGACTGCTTCTCTCCCACTCCAAATGCAACCTACCCCTTGCCACAGAGCCCACGCTCTCAAATTTCTCTTAATTTGAGAATCAAGAGTTGGCTTTGCTCATATCTTCTTCCTGGATATCACTACATCACTCAGGTGAAACAAAGACCTTCCCGCCCTCTTGAGATGCAAATGTACACACGTCTCAAGACCTTTGAGACAAAATCTGTGATCAAAAGAAATTATTATACTTCTTTCTTACTTTTATAAATGAAAGTGGTTAAATGCATATGGCTTTCTACCCATCATCACAGCCTGAATTTAAATACAGGTTTTGTGGCTGTCTGGAAAGAGAACAGCATCATTTATTAGGGACCTCCAGTCACAACTCCTATTTTATCTTACTGAAGGAAGCAATGCTAGTTCTTGCCTCTGACTATGATTATGCAAAAGATGGCTAGGTTCAGAAAGGGGAACTTGATTATCACTGTGCTGAATTTTTGGGTAGGCATCTTCCT
Organism: Aramus guarauna; assembly: GCA_013400195.1. Taxonomy (NCBI): domain Eukaryota; kingdom Metazoa; phylum Chordata; class Aves; order Gruiformes; family Aramidae; genus Aramus; species Aramus guarauna. The sequence goes on from VXBL01003812.1 coordinate 107,733, forward strand.
CTTTAGTGCATTTCTTGGTGTTCAGGCTTCATACAAGGCAGGGGCATTGTTAGGCATCCAGGAAGAGGAGTCACAGAGGTCCATGTGCTGTGCAGAGAGCTCTTAAACTTAGCCAATAGGATGCTTTAAGGGAAGGCTTAAAATCTTTGCCCTCTTAGCCATCCTCAATGGAGTTTCTGCTGTGAATTCACACCTGGCAATTCTCCCTAATCCCCCCATCAGGATTCAGGGACAAAACTATTATTGGGGGAAAAAGCAAAGCAAAAAACCTAGACACATGTCAAAGAAAAAACCTGCAACTCATGTTGTACTTTGGTGATAAATTTCTACCATTTTGTCTGGGGTAACATCAAGACCTGTAAGGGCTACATGGGTTAAACTTTTACATGACATAAGGGTTCAGATCAAGCAGATTACAAGTGTAACCATTTCTCTTGCACTTTTTTTGTGTCCTAGCCTCTCTCCTGATGCTTAATCTGGTCTTCTACTCTGATGGGAGTAGGGATCTTTCAGTTGCAGTTTCAGCTCCTAGTACCATACCTAAAGGCAAGCAGTCCTTGCAGTAGGGGCCAGGACCATTGAATGAAAGCACCTTTCTCAGAAGGTAAAGTTAAGAATGCAAATTCCCCCACACCATGGTCTTCTTGATCCTTGGTGAGCTTCTGTATAACACTTAGATGGGAGGCATAACTGCCTTCTAGTCATCTTCAGTGAGGACCTTCTTCCAGTGTTTTGTAGACATAGTGCAAGCATAGTTATGGGAATACGTGACCCTCTGTGTCTGGAGGCACTCCTCTCTACCTACCAGAACCACAGCGAGGGGCCGAACCGTGTCCCTAGGTCATCTGTCAGCTTGAGGTCATTTTAGGCAACTGTTCAACCTGAGAAAGAACTGGGAATTTGCCTTAGGGATCTCCAGGATGAATGAGAGTAGCAACCCTAAGCAGAGGGTTTCCTAGTTCATACACCTGAATTCCACTTGGTTTGAGTCATATGTGATGTTCACACGCTCAGAATCTGGCTCTGGCCATTTAATTCCCTCTTGTACATAGCCAAAAATGAGGTCCCAAAAGTTTTATTGGGGCAAATTACTTTCAAATGTATTCCACATGTACTTTTACATCTGTCAATTTGTTTATATACCTGTGCAAAAACAAATGAATCTTTCTTTACGTCTCCAGTTTTGAAAACCTTGTTGTAAAGCTTACATGGCTCAAAAGCTTCCATTCTGGTGATTTATAAAAGAAAGAAAAGGGTCTGGGAAATTGCTTAAAGCAGAATTGTTCCTTGTGTCAAGATACCATGAAGTATAAATATCAGCACAAGGATTTGCTTTATTTATATACGTATTTGAAACAGACACGGAGAAACATTCCTGTAGAAGCCTGCGACAGTTGTACCAAATGCAGTGCCTCTTGGCTCTCATGTACTATTCTCCGTTGCACTTGATCTATTTGATTCAATATTCACTTGATCTTTTTGCAGTGAATATGCAGCTAGTGCATTAACATAAATTTTGGCATATCAGGTAGTAATGAACAAAACTCAGGTAAGGATCTGCAGTCTATTCCCTATGCCCTGCAGGTCTTTTTTTCACTAGTGTTAAGGAGCTAACTTAGCCAACCACATAAAACACCATAATCAGCTAAAAAAACCCCAAAACAACAAACAAAATGACAATACTTGATCTTTTCAGAACTGACTCATTCAGATCTCAATGCCATTATCTGAGCATCTTTGCTTTGGTGGAACCTAATTAATAAATCACTTCAAAAAGTTGATTAAACAAAACTTCCTTGCATTCTGCTCTGAAGATAACCAACTTGATTCACCAGCTATTGCTTTATAAATGAGTATATGAATATTAATATTCATGTGATTTGCTGATGAAGCTATTCACACCTTTTCAGAATTCTGCATTTTAAAAAATATACTCCCTTCTGTACCTTCTTTGGAGTCTATCATCTTAATAAAGGGCACATTTAGAGCCTGCTCCTTCAATGTGCTGAGTGCTCTACTTCAGTCCTGAGTGCCTTTCGCTTGGTGAGCTCAGGGACATGTTGTGGAGCACTGTTTGTTCTCGCCACAATAACAGAACATCCGATTTCTTTGCTCTGCTCCTTTGGTCCTTCTGTTACTTAAATAGTTGGTTTATTTTAGCTTAGACAACGCTGCTTCAAATAACTTCCCTGTCAAGGCTATAGAGAAATGGCATCTGATGTTATTCATTGTAGAGGTACATGTTAGAAAGTTCATCCTCAGCTTAGCAGGAGAGGCCCAACCTCCCATCTGTTACAGGGTCTGTTAAGACAAGAGCATGGCAGACCCTTCCTGGAAGATGTTTTTACAGTTTTATCAAATGACACTGTTAAGAGGCTGCATTATTAGGAACCATGACTGAAATATATCTCCTGCTTAATTTTCCCAAAAGACTGCAGACTTGGCAGCAGATGCAGCTACTACTTTCTCTTGGGATCTTGCCTTGAAGTTAGATGTGTGATGCCCAAAGCTAAAGAACTGAACAGGAGTCTCACCTTTAAAAGTTTTGGAAACACAAAATGTTCTCACAGATTAATCTCTGTCCTGAGAGGATGCAGTGGGTGGTGTCACAAGTTTCCTGTTATGAATTTACATAGGTAATGCCAGCATTAGGGTAATATAGCCATGGACCCGAAGCAGTGCCGGTATGTGCACGCAAGGGTCCCTTGGGATCCCATGGGTCAGTGGCACAGGACTTTGACTGGGGGAACCATTAGCAATGTTCTTTCCAAGACTGTAACAAAGAAATAAAGGGAAGAGGAGAACTGAAGGTCCCTTCCTCCACATAACCTGTCCCTGACAGTAAGAATACAGACTGTAGAAAAATTCCATGAAAACGATTTTTGCTTGGTTTGTCTCCATCTACAGGATTTACCATTGGCTGCTCTATTTCAGTTTCTCTCAAGAGAAGCTGGGATTCTGAAGCAACTGGGCTGAAGAGTGGCAGCAGTTCTTTCTGGCTTCTCCAGCAATGAGTGCGAGCCCCTAAGCTCATCCTTTTCCTTGGATGATGTTCTGTTATCACATTTTTTATGTTGCTCTGAGCTTGCTGGTCTGTGATAAGAAAGGGGCTATCAGCATGTTTTAGGCTTTAGCTGTTGATTAAGAAAACAGCATTTTGAGGGCATGCATAGCTGGCCAGAGTATTCTACAGTGAATTAGGTTTGTGTGTGTTTTTGAGCTGGTTTGGGCTATCCGAGGACATTTTTCTAAAATGTGAGCACCTCTTTGGAGTGGCCTGAGTCCATCAACTCATTTTGTAGAGGATCTGCTTCCCAAAAATCTGTCAAGTGATAATACCTACAGCCTCTCTGGCTGAGCTTGAAATGGTGACCTGGTGAGCTGGCTCTGAACCATTGGTTTGTTCTTCCACACGGCGATAATTCTGTGAGATCAGCACAAGCCTGTGGGGTCCTGTTGCTGCTCTCATTTCAACTCACAAAGGGATGCCCACATTGATGAGGCAGGATCTGCAGCACCCACACCGAGGGACATCTGGTTACTTGCTATCTTTTATATGTAAGTGCACTTACAACAAAGAAAAAAAAAAAAGAAAACCTGAGCCCCCACAGCTTAAACCAGTAGGCACATGAACATCTATGAGAAACATAATGTTTCACAATTGAACAGCTTCAGTTTTAATTTAATTTTACAGATTTATTAGCCTGAATAATCATCTCCCAGGAAAAAATTCTCACAATTCATGGCCTGGCAAGAAGAAAACTAGACAGAAAAAAACATCAGCCAAATGTGCAATAATGAAGACTAATCCTGTTTTGGCAATGAGAAGGAACAGATGACCAAAGAAGTCTTTTCCATCTCAGGCCATGGTGGTTCAATAACAGCACCCTGCCAATAGTTGGTTTCATCCAAAAAATTGTTCCAAATTTCTAAGCACATCAAAAAACAATGAAAGAACTGAGTTACAGGCAAAATGCCAATCTTTGCATTAAAGATGAAGAGTTAATTCCAACATTTCTTAAATTTTGAGGTCTTCACTTCTCAGCATCTTACAAAAATAATTTCATATATGAAAAAACCAGAAAATATCAGGGTGCCCTAGCTAGATCATTGGGAGAGTTTAATCTTTAAATCCACAGCTCTAGATAGTACAACTGGAATGAATGGAATTCCTGATGCAAGAGAAGGCCCCTGTCTTCTGGGTGGCACAATCATTAGCAGCATGCTGCATTTGTGCATACATGAATAAGAGGAGTGAGATTTCTTTTAATTTCTTCCTTGAAGCGGATAAAGTGGGTGTGAGGTGAAGTGCTGGGTAATGGATGTAACTTAGGTCTCCTTCCTGGATGTTTACCAGTGTCCCTGTTTGGGACTGGAAAGGGGGAATGAAATATTCCACATACAATCAATCTTTTATTTGTCACCAGAAGTTGGAGTAAAAAAACCTGGATACAAGAAAACATGTTAAAAAAGTATAACTTCCCAACTGTCCATGTGCAGAGGAACATGTGGCAAACATACATTGAACAGTGTCCCTTGTGCAAAAATAGGTAGCAGTATTTGTAAAATATGAGATTCAGAAAGTGACACAAAATTATCAGCTACCATCACAGTTAGGTCCATGGTCCAAATCTGTGATATGCCTAAATTGGCTGTGCCACCAAAGGAGTCCCTCCTCTGACCTCAGAGCAGGTTCCCAAAACCTCCCTAATTGTGTAACTGGATTTGGTGGTAAGATGGAATCTCAATTTTGAGAAACCATCTATCTTGGATAGTTAATCCTGGGAATCAGAAGCAAAAGCTAATAAGCAGGGTGTGTTGAATTTTGAAATGATGGTACAGTGGTCCTCAGCATCAAAACTTGCATTGTGTCTTGTTGGCAGCTCGCAGAGGTTTGTGAGCTTTCAAAACTCAAGCAGTGTCTTCATACTTCCCAAGGGGATCTGCTAATATTTTCCAAAGTTGGACTACACGAGGAAGGAATGAAACGGCCACACCACAGCCTATGTGAGGAGGACACTGGGCTGCATGTGTATCCAGTACTTGATCCGCTGTTTGCACGTACTACAAAAATCTATGGCAGCACTCCCTTTTGAATCTACAGTGGCAAGAATCATTTATAGTCATGGCTCACAGCTTCAAGTGCTTCACTATGCTGATTTATCTTGACATCAGTAAGGCCAAACACTGACCGTTAACATGGGGTTTAGAAAAACAAGAGAACCTGTAAGATGTTTTTCTTTTATAATAAATTCCTGAATATAATTTATTCCAAGTATTCCCTCCCCTTCAGCTGTGCTAGTCCTAAATTTACATATTTCAGAGTCTTTGCCTTCTCCAAATTAATCGCAAAACTCAGTCTTTGGAATACTGACAACTGTAAAAACCTAAAACTACAGATGGTACAATTAGAACACAAAGGACATGTTGACAGGCTGAAAAATGGACAAACTAAGCAAATTTTCCCCAGAAAGGTTCAGGAAAGCATCTCTTAAAGAAACAGGAGTTATTTGTCTTCGCTTTGCCTCCAAATAAATATTTTTTTCTCTACAGAATTAAAAAAAAAGGAAGCTTTATCTTGAGAAAAGGTTAATAAACAGTCTCTTCAAAGGCAGGAAGAGTAGTTTTCTATCAAAACACTCAACAGAAGAAATATGCTGGAGTTATTTTTATTTGCAGTCTTTTCAATAATTTTTGGCTCTGACTTGGGAGTGCAATTCTCCTTGAAAGAGTGAGAAGATAGCAGTGAGGCTTTCTTACTCAGCGTGTTTTCTCCTGTGTATGTGCAGAATCCCATTTGCCTTGTGCCAGTAAACTGATCTGTTTGTCCTGTAGTGCTAGCAATCATGGGAGCTGGAAATGGGTTTCATTTTGGCTTATGTGTCATTGATTGGGGTCTTAATTAAAATATAAGATCCAATAAATTTGGGGTATGAGTCACTAGGATGGAGAGAGTGATGGGTTTATGTTTGAAGATGAAATTACAACTAAAGAAAGAGAAGGGAAAAAGCAGTGATGGAACATTTTTATCCCAAATTTGATGGAGAGTCAGAGGGAACAGCAACTCCAAAGCCAAAGCACAACAGCTGTCTCAGATACAGTCCATACGCACTCAGATTATAAACTTTCCTTCTGTGTCAAGTCCATCTCAGCAAAGCTTTGCTGAAATGGTTGATTTCTGAGTAAGAGAGGGGCATAAATTTAGGCAGCATCATCCCTAAATCCAGGTGGCAATGGACCTTTTTGGTGACAACCAGCCTATGTTTAAGAGTGCAGAGGCTGCTCTGAGAGGTTCAAGGAAGCATCCTGCAGCCTCTAGTAGAGCAGAATTAGATCTAACATGCGGACAATGGGCTTCAGCACCCAGCAGCCACCTCTAGCAAAAAAAATCAGGACTAATACAGCTGCGAAAACATTCAACTGGCCCCCGTCTTCACACCCATGAGTAGAAACCAAGTCAGTTTAAGTTATAAAAAAAATGTTTCACTAAATTAATTAATTTTCAGCTGTGAAAATGAAAAAAAGAAAACCTCATAGTGATTCATGATTTGTAACTTAATATTACTGTCCAGAAACAAAAAATACATATAAATCTGAAATACTATCTGTCACAGTGGAATATATCACAAGTCAGGTCTTCATGAGGAAAAATAACCTTTTTCAGTATGTTATTCTTGGAATCTGAGTGGAAGTGGTGAAAAAAGATTTTCTGAAACACAAGGGATGTAACCGAAGTGGGAGTTTTAATGAGAAGAAGTTCTGACATTTCAGTCAACTGCTTCAAAAGCAGTTTGGCAAAGCTTTAAAAAAGCCTTCATTAAAGTGTCCATCAGCTGCACTAATGATTTAAACATAGTCCATATTCTCATAGCAGCATGTGACTGAAAAGAGAAAGGGACTTGTGAGCAGCAGGTCCCATCTGTGTGAGTGGAAAGGAGACATATGCCAGGTGATTCCCCTCTTTCAAGCTCTGTAATTCTTCACAAGAAGAGTATTATACTCTCCAGTCTATTTGGGACACTGAAAGATCCTATAGAAAAATTGTTTATGGTCAAATTAAAGCTAGATTATGTTACTATTTTTAAAAAAGATTTAAAAGCTGATGAAATTTTATTTGACTCTAAAAATCTTTCATTTTAATTTGGGGTTGTAGAAACACCTTAAGTACTTATTTATCTCTCTTCCTCTCTCTTTCCTTTTTAGTGAAAATTATTTTTAAACAAAGATGCTGCTTTGAACAAAATACAAAGAAAAATCTTGTTAAAATAAAAGGTCAAAAAAGGTCAAAAACCACCATACTGACATTTTATAAATGAGGTAATGTACCTGCAGAGAGGAGGAGAATGTGATGCAGATGTGAATAATAAGATACAGCACCATTCCAAAGAAGGAATATAATGAAGAAAAAGAAACTTTTAATAAATTGCCTTCACAATGAAGTGAGAAATTGAGCTCCAAGACTTCCCACCATCACTCTTGAGAGGACTTCTTGTTCATGGAATACTTAAATTGGGCAATACATGAGGCAAGTACCTGAACAGAGATAGAAACAGCCTTTTCAAGATGAGTTGTTCAGCACCATAATTCAAGGGCCCTGTGGGGAGCCAAGATAACCAAACACTTTATTTTGCCTGTGAGATCTTGTCATGTAACATTTGTGCTTTAGATTTGCTATCCCAAAATGAATCATATATACTCCCAGATGTTCTGATGTTTATAGTTAATCAACTATTTCTATTTTTTTTCAAGGATAGAGGAAAAGTAAAATGCATCAGCATGACATAAGCACAACTCGTTTCACTTTGATACTTAGAAATGAAAATTGTTTTAAATTCTTTTCAATCCACAGTACCATAAGAAATGCCCTGTGGACAGCAGCCTTCAGCAACTCCCTCATGGTATGCAGAAAAATGGCCAGGGAATGTAGGTCAAGGTAGGAGGCAAGGACATAAGATGTTAAAAAAAAAAAAAATCTCACAGGAAGGGTGGTGGCAATTGAATGGTTTCTTTAGAAATGCAGGAAATGAAAAAGAACTGCTCTCCCTCCTTTCAGTATTCCTGTCTGCAAGTGAGCTGCACTAACCAGCCCAAGGGAAATCTAAAATCAGAGACAAATGGACTTTTCTACAGCTGCTGGAGTTGGAGAGGCCCCTGCTGTATTCACCCAAGTTTAATCTCTTCTTGAATTTCAAGATAAAAAAGTCTCATGTTATTATATGCAAAGGAACGTATCCTTCCTATTCTAGAAGAAGTCAATGGGCCACCACCCAGCAGGGCAATGAAGCTGGTGAAGAGTCTAGAGCACAAGCCATATGAGGAGCAGCTGAGGGAACTGGGGTTGTTTAGCCTGGAGAACAGGAGGCTGAGGGGAGACCTGATTGTTCTTTACAACTACCTGAACTTCTCCCAAGTAACAAGTGATAGGACAAGAGGAAATGGCCTCAAGTTGCACCAGGGGAGGTTTAGATTGGATATTAGGAAAAATTTCTTCAATGAAAGGGTTATCAATCATTGGAAGAGGCTGCCCAGGGAAGTAGTTGAGTCACTATCCCTGGAGGTATTTAAAAGACGTGTAGATGTGTTGCTTAGGGACATGGTTTAGTGGTGGGCTTGGCAGTGTTAGGTTAATGATTGGACTTGATGATCTTAAAGGTCTTTTCCAAGCAAAATGATTCTATGATTGTCTCCTCCTCTACCCATAAAGCAAATCCTTGTCCTATTCTTTGGGAGAGTTTTCCAAGGAGCAGATGGGATTTCTGTCTCTCATTTCAGAAAAAGAACTAATAAAATGTCAGGATTATGAAGTCTGACCTTTCCTCAGCTGCTCCTCTAGGGATCTAAACTTGAAAACTGAGATGCCAGGAGACCCTGGTACCCAGAAGTCTTCAAACTGCAGGTCTAGACACCCTGGTTCACCTGGAATCCTGTTTTTTTGTTTGTTGTTGTTGTTGGCTTTGTGTTTTGCTTTTTTTTTCCTTATAGATGATCTGGAAACAAAACCCAATACCATCCTTCACAACCACACAATTCTGGTAAGAGTTTTCACATTCCCCAGTTTTACAGCAACCACTGTTCATAGATGTGCAGTGTTTTTTATCATTCAACAGCCCATAAGCAATGAAGAACAACATTCCTGGTTTTACATAGGGAATTTGAAAGGAAGATTAATTTTCCAACGTCATCCTATGAATAGGTGGCACAGTTCAGAACTGTGAGCTGTTTTCCTGATTCCTGAACAGCAGCTGGAATATGGTTTTATTCACACCAATAAAACCAACAGTTAAATATTTTGATAGATTTTTTTTTTTAAGAGCTGAGGTTCCCTTAGTACACAGGAAACTTTTATAATTTTGTTTTGTTTTGTTCACAGAACAATGTTCACATTTTCTTATTAAAATAATATATTCCAATGCAAAACGTTAACCTAACTTGTTTCTAGTTCCTTGCCAGATCTCAGAGCCTATAGATCACAAATATTCAGCACTGAGACAAGGATTTCCTTTCAGCTTATTATTTTAATAAGCCACCAGCAATGGATCTACCTATTTTGGAAGTTTAGTCAATAAGTGTCAAGGGCTGGGATTTATTAACTGTCTACTTATGCAAACATGGTTTTCTGCATTTAAAAGATTTGCATTAGAAGACAGCACCTGCAGGAGTTCCCTTATCTCCACATTCAAATGTTCTCCAATGAACCAGAAAGGCTAGCAGCAAAGTGTGCATGCTACATGATTTATGTTGAGCCCAGTCAGGGGCAAAATAAAACCTGATTGCAGCTTCCACTGAATAAAAGACAAAAAATAATACTGTAATCAATAGAATAGTAATTTTCAGCCTTGCTAATTGTGTATGATACCAGCATCAGATAAATCCTCACCTCAACTAGGTTAGATAGAGCTAAATTGTGTTATTTTTTAATACAAACAGAAGCTGATAGAAATAAACATGTATAAACTTCCAGTGCAGTTTATTAAACATACTCCTCCGGCTTTTGCAATCCCTTCGAGTGTGATGAAGCACCTGTCTCCAGGTTCTAATTAACCTGCAATGATCAGAGCGGTAAGAGTCTGAGAAACCTTATCTCAGAACAGTACCCACTAGCCACACTCAGCCTCAGAATGGATGGCAACCCATTTTTGCTTTATAGAGCAAAATTAATGCTATTTTCATTTGTTGTCCTCCTGATAAGTTTAAACTGCATCACAACAATTCAGGACAATGACCACACAGCTATAATGGGCGTATCGAGAGAATTAAACCCTGTATGGAAGCCAATTAATATTTTTGCTTTTCATCTCAATTGCTTCTATCATAGACATAAATATTAAATATTGCCCATTGTGTGCATAATAAATGAATTCCTTAAAAAAATACAAAACTAAATGGGAAAAAAATAGTAAACTACTATTTTGTGATTTTAAACTATAAAGTGGAGTTTGTCTTTAAGTTTTCCTCAGCAAGGGGAGATGGAAAGCTCCCTTGTGCTGCTGACTAGTTTAGGACCCTCTCTAAGTCAGGAGAGAGGTTTAGATGAAGGCAGTGGTAGGACACAGGTATGATGCTGTCCCACCAGAGGATGCAGGAACAGTTAACTTTCGTAGTGGAAACACTGCAAGATCATCTCACAGTGAGAAATAAAATCTCTGCTGTTCTTGATTACAATTACAGTTTGGGGACTGCGTACCTCTGTGTAGCAATGCATAAGAGATCGTGGGGTTGTAAGATAATCCAGGTTAGAAGGGAGGTCTCTTCTTTAGCCTCCTGCTCAAAGAAGGGTCAGCTATGGCTCAGACCAGGTTTCTTGGAGCTTTATCTGGAAGTCTTTAAAACCTTTTAGGATGGAGATAACAAAAACTCAGCAACCTGCTGTACTGCTCAGCTGTCCTCACAGTGAAAAGTTATTCCTTATATCCAGCCATCTCTCTCCTATCAAGTTATGTCCATTGTGTCTCATCCTCACACCATACACCATTGAAGAGCCTGGCTCCATCTTCTCGATGATCTCCCCACAGATACTGGGGGCTGCTGTTAGGCCCCACTGAAGCCATCCCTTCTCTAGACTGAAGAAGCTCTTGTCCCTCGGGTTCTGCTCAGTGGGCAAGTGCTCCAGTCTCAGTGGCTATCCACTGAACTTGCTCCAATTTGCCTATGTTCTTGTACTGGGGAGGACACAAAACATTAAAGTTGTGATTGAACATGTTTTTAAATCTTAAACCTACATGGTCTTAGGCCAGAATTTCCCTTACTCACAACCAGATGTGTAGCAGTGTACTGTAAGCCACCCAGCTGCTGACCTTTCTGCTAGCACCTGCTCCACTTCACAGATTTTAAAGATGAGCACTAATCTGGTCTGATGCTTTGTGCAAAGATGGTCCAGAGACAGTGTTGTGGTTTAACCTGGCAGGCAGCTAAAACAACCACACAACCGTTCGCTTACTCCCTCCCCCTGCAGTGGGATGGGGGAGAGACCAAAAAAAAAAACCAAAAAGTAAAATTTGTGGTTTGAGATGAAAACAGTTTAATAGGGGAGAAAATAATAATAGTAAGAACAACAACAACAGGAACAACAACAGCAATAATAATAATATACAAAACAAGTGTTGCACAGTGCAATTGCTCACCACCTGCTGGCCAGCTATTTTCCAAGCCATGGTCACACCCTGGCCAGTTTCCTCCAAGTTTATATACTGAGCATGATGTCATATGGTATGGAATATCTTTGGCCAGTTTGGATCAACTGTCCTGGCCATGTCCTCTCCCAAGATCTTGTGCACCCCCAGCCTCCTTGCTGGCAGGGCAGTATGAGAAGCTGAAATGTCCTTGACTTGGTAAACATTACTTCGCAACAACTGAAACATCAGTGTGTTATTAACACCGTTCTCATCTCAGATCCAAAATCCCAACACTATACCAGCTACTAGGAAGAAAATTAACTTTATCTTAGCTGAAACCATGACAGACACCAATTGAACGCTGCATAAGCCCCAAACAGGTTGTAGATAGTACATAGAAACAACAGCTATAATTTTTTTATTTTTTTTTCAGTTGCCAACAGGACTACAGAACATCACATATTCTGAGTAAAATGCAAAGTTATAGAGAGTATGAGAGATGAGTAATCATTGCTTGTACCTCTTTAGAATGTCCACATTTGGCTTTCTAATCAGCTGCTCAACTACTTATGTTTAAAAATAAAAGACCATCTGGTTCCATGGAGGTCTGGCACATCTGGATGGTATACGTGAGGAACAGTTTCCATGTTTCCATGGCATAATCCCCAGTTTCCACATTTTCCGGTGCCCCAGAACTTTTTGCTTGGCTATTAAAATGCAGAGGCAGGAGAAGGGCAGGATCACAATACTGCAGGGCTGCAGCTATTTTCTTCTTCTGTATGAAATTTTGGTATTAACTCAAACACATTCACTTACCTTAATTAGGGTAGCAACCAAACTGATATGACTATTGTTGTTATGCCTATTTTACATGTCTGTAAAAAGTCAAAACCAAGTTTTGGCATTCAGACCACGCTGGTTTTTTTCAGAGATGCTTGCTCCTCAAACTGGATCATATATTAGGTGTGGATCATGTGATGCTTGACAATGAAGAAAGAAAAAGAGGAAAATGGAGGGGAATAAAATCCAGCCTTGAATGTTGATTTCAAAAGAAACAGAATATTAAAGGTCAAGTCCTTTTTATGGAGTTTTCTCTCTCTTTCTTAGCATCTTCTTTCCATGGAAACACATTCTGCTTAATTTTACTGTTACTTAACAAACTCAAGTCCTGGTATTTTATACACCCTAACCTCTGAGAACTTGGGGAAAAAAAAAAAAAA
>VXBL01003812.1:127336-184598 GCA_013400195.1 Aramus guarauna
TTTTTTTTTTTTTTTTTTTTCCCCCCCCAAGAGCTGTTGTGAACAAAGAACCATCTAGGTCAGAAAGAACAGCACAATGGTAAAATCATTCCACATTATGGTTTTTTATATTGGCTTACATTTCATTTCAGCTCCTCTGCATACAGCACATGGACTTTTTCTGCAGTCTCTGGATTTCTATGGACATTAACACATCTGACATTGGATCAGATGTGTTCTTATCTCTTGCATGCTTTCCTTCTTGTGCTTGCTTGTAATATTTCACTGGATCAATTAATCTTGAATTTTCTGCATCTGTGACGCATTTATGTCCAACACATGACACTTAAATCTGTGGAGAAACAGAAACCTTTAGGTCCTCTGTTAATTTATTGGAAATAACATTATTTTTTCTCCTTCGTCCTCCACTCCTTTATTTTTCCTTCTGCTTACAAAATTGGGGGAGGAAACTGACATCTCAGAAAATTATGGGAGATTGGGGGTTATATCCTCAGCTGATGTAAATTTTCATGGCCCACTGGTTTTCCATCAACAAGGAAACTAATTTTTGGGTTTCTCAGACAATATTTCCTGTTTCTGTAAATGGATCACATATTTTAGAGGCAAGCAATCTGAATGACAGAAATAAACAAAGAAAAAGACATTGCACCTGTTGACTTTTTACCACCTCACACCTGTGCACACTGTGTTCCACACTATCAGATCCAAACTCTCTCTTCATTCACCCCAGTTGTAGCATTTTGTGTTGTCTCCATGTAGGTAAAGACAACACCCTAAGGAATCAAAGAAGCCGGTTCAAAAAACAAAGATATTTAGGTCCTCATTATTGTTTCTATTCAAGCAGCAGGGATTATGATTTAACACTAAAGAACAATCCACCCCATAAGGACAATGCATCTTATCTTACATTTTGGAAATGAATATGAAAATGAATAAATGAATAATAAATGAATAAAAAAATGAATATGAAAATCATGCTTGTGTTACAAGCAGACACTTGTAAATGCACTATTCAATTTGTGGCTTTTTCTGTACAAATGGCTCTTAATTGGTGTTTCCTAGGAATTGGTGCAATCTGGTAAAATTGCAACTGAAAGATGATTATACTATCAGAAAACCAGCTAGTTGTGTCACAAAAGTGCTCTGCCTAGTCATCCCACTATTATCAGAGCTGCAAATCATCCTTTAAGAGGTCTGGGAACTTACAGCGTATTGTCAGGAAGAGGGTGTATTCCTAGCAGTCTGCCACTGTGTGAGTGCAATTTAGTATTAATGTTCATTTTATCCATTGTAAAAGGTGCCTCCCTGGGTAGGGTTGTGGGTCCTTTTAGCAGAAATGGATACCATTACAAAACCACCCATCTCTGAGGACGTTTCTGCAGCACTGATAAAGAAATGATGCTGTCATTTCCCAGCTGGTCTTGAGCTGTGATGCTGAATAAAAGCAAATGTAATATGGGCAGTGGCTAGAGAGAGATCCTCTCATGAACAGAAATGAATAAATAGAAATATTTCCCTCTAGGACCCACAAAGCTCTTGTTTGAAATGCATGTGTACCCCACACAGGTCCCAAGGTTCATCATGTCTCTATGTTCTGATGTTAAGAAATTCAATGAGAAAAAACAGATGAGAGCTAAGCTGAAAGATGCTTGGCACAGGGAGGTGCAACAATAAGACTAAGCAGGATACTGATTTCACCCTGGGGTCATCATATGAGCTGCTGTATACAGAGTGAACCACCAGTTCCTCTGGTGGAACATTGAACTGGTCATTAAACATTGATTTTATTTTGTTAGTGAGACAGACAATCCCTAATCACTTTAGGCTTGGTACCACTGTGTGCAGTAATAGTCATCTGCTGTGGGGGCTGATTTTGCCGTAGGCAAAAGTGATATGTGGAGTCCTGGGACCTGTTTCAGCAGTGAGTAAATGTCATGGTAGAGGAAACAATGTAAAGCAAATAACTTAACACTGTTCTATCTTGCTAAGATCCACCGACACATTTTCTTTTGGAGGCTACCCAGAGCCTCTTGACTTTCAGGATAGCTTGTGTTTTCCAGGCCATTTTCACCAAGGCTAAATATACAAAATCACCAGTGTGAAGCAGGGCTTCCTTTGTGATTTCCAGAAATGCACGTAGATCCTCACCTCTTTACTAGATGCCACTAAATCTGATTGACACCTCCCCCCCCAGGAAAGCACAGCCTGATCTCCCACAAGTACACATAAATCCCTACCCTGTCCACTGATCTTGTATTTCCCAGGTATGCTCACCTTCCTGTTTCCCAGGGTTAGAACGGTGATCTAAGAAGGAAAAGGCTGTGAATGTGGATCAAAAGAAGTGTGACCAGCAGGTCAAGGGAGGTGATTCTGCCCCTCTATTCCATTCTCATGAGACTCCACGTGGAGTGCTGCATCCAGCTCTGGGGTCCCTAACATGAGAAGGACACGGAGCTGTTGGAGTGTGTCCAGAGTTGGGCCAGAAAATTGATCAAAGGCTGGAGCACCTCTGCTATNTCTCTAAGTAATGAACAGTCAGATGAAAGAGACTGTGTGTCTTTCCTAATTTCACATGGAACCTGAAATAATAAACTTGCTGAGAGTACTTTCCAGTCAGAGCCTCAGAAGTCAGAGAGGTGTAGGCATATTTTGGGAAGCATGAAAGGTTTAGATGGAGGTGGGCATTTTGTGCTTTAACAGGCATCTCCTAATGTATTCAAAACACATCTTTAGAGTCTATCAGTGTAATGATCATAAGCATCTAATGGGTTTCAAGTGTCCCCAACATTCAGCTGCAGGCACAGAGAGGGCTGATGAATCTACATTTGGAAGTACAGAAAGCGGCAGTGATCTAAGTCCTGTCCAGGGCACCAGTCTTCAAAATGGACTTAGAAACAGAGGTCCTTTGAAATGGGTGGGAATTCAGATGCTGAAACACTTCTGAGGACCAAACGCTTTGCAGATCCATCTGCTTTCTGTCATGCACTACATGAAAATGAAAGTTGCCATGTCCTTCACTGCATATGTGTCTGCAGTTGCATGCTGTGTTGAAGAATAACCTGTGAAGAAGCAATTTTCCTTCAACTCTAACTGAACTTTGGAGGAATGGAGGGTGCTGAGTGCATCAAGGCACCTAACGCAAAGATCACTGAAGGTAAATGCACGTCTGTCTTTCTGCAGCATGAGCTTGAAGTGTTTGTGCATTCATTCATAGCAGCACTCCCCTGATTTCAGTGGTGCAAGATCAAATCCTTACATCCATCTCCTTGAGAAGATGCAAGAAAGGACAGCCAAAGATGTTCTTATTTTTCCTGCAGAAAAGAATAGTCTCTCAAGTGCAAAAGAGAATAAATGAAGAGGATTAAAGTTAAAAGCATAAAAGAAATACTGAAAAGACATAATATTTGAGACCTGTGCATACAGAGTAACATTTCAGATTACATCAGTGTAGGAAGACTGTCCTGTAGCTCATTAGCCTGACTTGGTGTTGACTGTGGAGAGCTCTTTACATATGTCATTTAATGTAATATTGATTTTTCCTATGTGAGTTTCATTATTTGTGAGCTCTCCTAAGATGAGCAAGCATGATGGAAAAATGGAGTTTTGCTGTTGACTGGCATTAACACTTTACTGTCCCCCACACTGCTGTGTGCATAGCACAAAGCTGCACTGAAACATCGTCAGCACTAAATCAGCACCTTGCTCACAAGCATTGTTGTGTCCCATGCACCATTTCACATCTCCCTGGGGCTGCACAAACATTCCCATTTTCACTCTCCCAGACCCAGGGAGAGAAGGAAAGTCTGTGCACATTTCACAGGTTGAGGAGAGTGGATTGACATACAGAAAGCAAGCTGCAATAAACTGGTGGCAGAGTTGGGGCCAAAGCACAGGGTTTTCTGACAGTCTCAAACCCTGCTCTGCTCCAAGGATGTGGACTTGGACAGGAAGGAACAGATATTATTAAACAACAAGTAAGAGACTGTCTTTAAAATCTGAGCTTGCAAATGACATTCCTTGGACAGAGCAAGACCCATAGCCCAGTGGCTGGAGGGGGAGGGATGCAGCTGCCAGTTATACCCTCTCCTTGGTCTAAATCTAGTTTTCATTCCCTTGGCTTTTTATCAAGTTTAGCTGTGAGGATCCCAAGGCAGGAGAAGGGAAGTCTGACTTACACCAGCTCTAGCAGTTATAATTCTTTTTACTCTTTGATATGCCAATTTTCTTCCACCTCCATGGTATAGTTGGAGAAAAAGTGCTGGAAGCTCAGATATTATATTCTTAGGTTATCTGTGCTAAGCTCATGTTTATTAAACCTGACCCTGGAAAAAAAATGCTACCAAAAGGGATGTGATCCTATTGAAAACAGAGGGATGGTTTGAGAAATGAAGTTTAGCAGTCTTACAAGGCGTACAGAACAAAGCTAACTGAGATGGCCATCTTTGCAAAGATTTTCATGCATTCTTAATTTTACACATACAACCAAACCCACTGCAAGCAACACATGAACAGAAGCACGATCAAGGTGGCAGCAGAAATAGATGCCACCCAGCCCAGCCCCTGATCTGTGCACAATTGCCTCGCAGCCGTTTGGGAAAGCAGCTGCCATGTACCTGCACGGCTGCCCGAATTCCCTGTGCCCCTACGTTCAACAAGGATTCAAGAATGTGGACGACCACTCTGGGAACGTGCTCATCTTGTTTTTCTGATCATACCTTTCATCTGGCTGCTCAGGGAGTCTATATTGTCTGAGAGCTTCAATAGAATCCGCTGGGCCAGATGATTTTCTTTGAATTTTGACAAATTAAATCCCTGTATTATTATTCTGTCTAACTGAAATAAGGTGCATGTGTGTGGGTTTGTGCCTTTTTTTTTCTTTTTTTTTAATCAAGTAGTGATTTAGACTGTGGAATAGGAAAGGGGAGTTAGGGTCATACGAAAGTAGCTTTCATATTCTGAGTGAAGACAGATGTAATGCCATTACTTTTTGTGAGGAATTGGGATGGCTAGAAATTGGATGGCTTTTAATTTTGTTTTTCAGTACTTCCTTCAGTGTTAAGTTAATTAACTGGAAGGTGGCCAGATAACTTGGAACCTTTACAATGTTTGGGGGTTTTGCATAAAGAGAGGCAAGCCCACTACTTGGTGAAATAATTAGATTAGCCTGAATGATTTAAAGCCTTTGGAGGAGGAGGAGTTGTATAAGCTTTGTATGCATAATGCTAAAGCTCTTCTTGATTTCTTATGGGGACTTACTGAGGCCCAGGAAAACCAGACCTTGTGTATCAGGCATTGCTCTGGGAAGTTCACAAACCAAACAGAAAGCACAAAAGGAAGCACAGGGACTGCCAGTGGTTACCCAGAAGCAGGGTAGATCCCAGCAGTGAGTAGAGCTCACATCTCAGGGTGCCCATGAGTTATAGAAGCTCCTTTTGACCCACTCAGATGCACAGACCAGCAGAGAAGACAACAGGAACAGTCCCAGTGCTGTGTCTGAGGTTGTGGTGCTGCTCAAGTCACACCTGTCATGGAGGTGACAGCCTCCCTGGGACACGTCTCGCTGAGCTCCTGATCCAGGTGAACAAGGGCTGTTCAAGTCCTACCTAACAGGGAGCCTGGACTTTTACTGGCAGACTGACACGTGGAGTAGGGCTTTGGCACATGAGTGCCCACTTTCCTCACGGAAGAGTAACCCCTCATATGGTGGTTTCCTCCCAGGATAAATTGGGCCTTCTCTGAAGATCCATGATGTGAGTCTAAAGTTATGACAAAGTTGACACAGGATATTAGATACCAGTGAGTATCCAATGGATCTGTTCACATAAAGACAGCATTATCCAAGGCTGTTTAATTCTCCCGGGAAGGGGTTCACCCATTTTTGCCTTAGTGTGTGGGACTTCCAGCTGATGTCCCAGGCAATGACCTTGCTTTACCAGAGGGACCAGTGATGAGGAGCAGTGACAGAATTTGTGCATGTGACATTCCCCCTCCCCCCCCAAATCAAGGAAATACTTGGATAAAGGGAGCTGCTGCATCTAAAAGGCTTTGGAAATAACAATGTGGGGGGAAAAGACACCACAAAACACTCCCTCTGTGTTGAACATCAGTGGCACCATGCCAGCAGGCTTCCTGTGAATACTGTATCCTGTTCCACATGCTACCACAAGGGTTCAAGTCCACTGCAGCTGTTAATAACCCCTAAATTATTAATTATTTTTTTTCCACCAGAATATGGCAAGATCTTCATTCTATAGGAGTGTAATCTTACTACAATTATCAGCATAATAGATGTGGAGAACAATAGCTCAGTAGCATAGTGAGCCCCTAGGTCGCACACTCAAAACCAACATGTTGACCTGAGGAATTGGAATTTCCTTCATTCTTCTCTAAATGACTGTTCCAAACACAGCTGAAATCAACAGGTAAACAGGCTCTGAACAAAAATGTTAAGATGATCCATTTGCCTTCAGAATTTCATTTAAACTCTATTCCTAGTTGGAGTTTCATGTAACTGCAGCTGAACCTGGCAGTCTCTCTGTCTTCTGCAGTATTACATAGGTAATATCTTTCTGCAAGGATGAATTATTCTTGTACTCTTCCATATTAGGCCGAAATTCAGTCTCTCAGTCTTTTCTGGGGATATCTTATTTTCTCCTATCTGCCTTTTAAATATAGAATTTTATGCATATACTGATATATCTTATTTATAACCTGCAAGCATTGGATTATTTTTATTTAAGGCTGAAGTTATTAGATTCACTAAAATTCTCATGGTAAAAACCAAGTACGTGATGCATATGACTCAGGCACTTTAGGAAGAGCAATACATATTAATTTAGTAGCTCCAAAGTGATCCCAAATCATATGGAAACCTAACTTTTGTTGACTGTTTCTGCACGAATTAGCTGTCATGCTCCCTGTCAATTGAAAAAACACTTTCTCCTACTCCATCATTTCATTATGAAGTCAAAATATAGTCAAAATATAGGAGGCTCACAATCGGTTGGTTCCCCCAGTGAGTATATCAACTGTTTGACTGGAGCTTCTACTGCATACTTTTGGTAAAGCTACACTTGCCTTTTTTTTTTTTTTTTCCCTGTCCTTGGAATGTTCTTGGACACTAGAGACTTTTCCCTGAGCAAGTGTTCGAGTTCCTACTCTGTTTCCTGTTTCTGGGTGTGATTGTTCACAGCCTTGAAGAGGAAGTCTGAGTTACTTAGACTATTTAGCCATGTCTGCACTGCTCTGCTAGGTCACTCCCAGAGGCTGGAGCACCCTGCTCACATCACACTGCAAGCCCCTTGGGCACCACCAGACCAAGCAAGCTCAGCCTTTCTGAGCCCTGTACAACCTTGTGAGACATCCCGTCCTGCTCTTCTAGCAGTCAGCCTGAGCTCTGCATCCATGTCTCCTGCACGCTCAGAGATCCCCTCCAGACAGGGCATTGGTCAGCACTGGTGCAGTACCCAGACAGTGTAGAGGAAACCTTGGACCCCAGACAGTTATCCTATGTAGCCATGAAATCACCACACTGAAGTGTGATAACTTCGTATTTGGTATTTGTACAATATGCATCGGTGTTTAAGACACAGCTTAGACAAGAATGCTTTCTTTAAGAACATTTGTTGTTGTTTGGTCCTTGTCACTCCTCGAGGAGCATAGGGCTGCAACAACACTATGCCACTGAACCTGGTGGGATAGTGTTGTTGCAATTTCT
The DNA here is from genome assembly GCA_013400195.1 of Aramus guarauna. NCBI lineage: Eukaryota > Metazoa > Chordata > Aves > Gruiformes > Aramidae > Aramus > Aramus guarauna. The sequence continues at coordinate 135,054 of VXBL01003812.1, forward strand.
GTAACAGATTTTGTTTTTTACATGATTGGGTTGTTAGCCCAAAACAAAACCCCCAACCTGGAGGGCCAGGGTGCAACATTTTAGTCTGGCCCGACAAGGCACGCAAGCCACCACACCACGACAAGGTAAGTTGCACCAACTAGTGGTGGTTAAGAACATTTAAGAACCTGTAAATCTTATATTAACAAAATTGTTTCTCCTTCTTTAAAGTGTGTGTTCTCATCATTGTGTGCTTTCTCATGGCTACTCATACTTTCCATTCCTATGATTTCATGTTGATGTCATGCATGTACTCCACTGCCCTGTACTTACAGAAAGATAAATTTCACTGAGTATTTTAAGAAGCTGTACCCAAGTGGCTTGTCAGGACTTACTTGTTGTACTTGACAGTGTTTGCTGTCACAGCATGCAATGAAGTATCTTTTCCTGGAAAACAAAACCAAATAAAACTTAGCCCTCCTCTCCCTGTCCCTTTCTCCCCCCTCCAATCAACATCATTATTTTAACATGAAGCAAAAATTGTAAATTATTTGCTTTGGAACATGCAAAGAGGCATGACATGTAATGAGAAGGTTATTGCCTGTAGTCAGTGAAGTCATACAGATATGATTAAGAGAACTCAGACAAGTAAAATTCCTAGTTATGGATGTCTTATGTTATGTTCACTTGATTTATGTGGTTTGAGTAGTAAATTACAATGCAAACAAATTTGGGAAAGGAATATTAAGCATATGATTCAGACACGGCTTTCCATTTAAGAAACATCGTAATATAAAGTGTGCTCAGTCAATCAGCCCAAGGTGATTACTCACAAGGTAAACAATCACAAAGATAGACCTCAATAAAAGAGGAAAACATATCAATCACAATCTTGCTTCTTCCCATGCTGAGTAGGCTCAGCCCAGCTCCATTTGGTTTCTCAGCTGGAGTCCAGTAACCTCCTGAGGAGTGTAGATTTCTGTGTGTTACTCCCAGTATGGTACATTTTACATGTGATGAGTGTAAAGTGTATTAAAATAATAGGTCTTAGTCATGGGCACAGCCTGAGCACACTTTCTTCTGGATGGGAGGATCAGTGCGGGATGTTGGTTCTTTGATGCATCTAAATCTGACCTTTTCCCCAAGATTCATGCCCACCTACTCATCTGCCTCCCACTGTCCTTCTTCTCTCCTGCTCATTTTACCTCCAACGTCCAGACTTTCAGACACAGAGAAAATACGGTTACCTTCAGAAGAGTAACACCAAAGTCCCAGGTAAAGGTTCCCAGCATCTAGCCTGTATATAAGTGTAATGCTCTGAGGCAAGTGACATAAACTTAGAGGCCATGGTATGCTTCAGATGTTCTCATTGCAGTCATGAAACCGAGCCGAGCTGCAGCAGAGTGAAGGACAAGTTGAACCAGAGTCACTGGTATGGCCTTGCACTGATGAAGCCATTTGTGAGACCACATCTGGGCTGTCTGATTTTGGGATACCTGGTACAAGAAAGGCATTAAGGAACAGCGGTGAATCAAAGGAATGGTCACAAAGATGGTCAGATGGTTGGAGAACATGACATGTAAGGAGATGCTGAGAGAACCAGACCTATTCAAAGTTAAGAAGAGGGAGCCAACAACCTTGTTGTTGACTTCAGCTGACTGGTGGAAGAACATATAGAATGTAGACCAAGACTCCTCTTGGAGGTGCACAGAGAGAGGACAAGGAGTTTCTGAATGCGCACAAGTAGCAATCTGGAAACAAATAATGCCTTGGGAAACTGCCTTCAGATAGAATTAAAATAATTATACCCATGAGGGTGATCAAATACTGGAATGGGGCCCAATTTACATCCTTTGAGATATGTAAAGCAACTGACAAGACTCTGAACAGCCTGCTCTAGCTGGATCTACTCTCAGCAGGGGTTTGCGCCAGATGATCTTCAAGTCCATTTCAACCTCAGTTGCTCTGTGATTCTGACAGCCTTTGTAAAACCGAGAAAGGCATTGGTTATGCAGACCTCCACTCTGAATATGCAGAGTCCAAATCATGAATATTAAGTAGGCAACCCTGGCCTCATTCAAGGCCACTTCTACTGCATGGCTTGGTGGATAATTTATATTCTCTGCTCTACCACTAAACCAGTAGCTTCAGATTTTTTTTCTCTTCTTGTTTCCCTTTTTTCCCTTTGTCTATCTGGTTTATCAAATGTGAATTTTTCAGGATAGGGTCAGCATTCACAGGTCAGTTAAAGGTTCAGCTAATGTCTCTGCCGTCAATGACAACAAAAGGGAAAGATTTGCTATGGCATTTAGCCTGACAAATACACTTGCAGAGAGAGATGTGTATATTTATTAAAGATGAAGTAAGTGCACTGCCTGCTTTTCTTTCCTACAATATTTTCTGTTTTGGAAGTACCCCAAGACATTTCAGGTCTTTCTATATTTGAGATAGTAATTGGGAGAACAATTGAAGGGGATTGAGCACATAGTGAAGAAAAAGCAGTGGGAGGCAAAGATTTCTTCAGAAGAAAGTATAACACATTACAGAAATTGAGTGCTCTGCATTTAATAAGGCAAGCAAATAGACAAGAGGAAACCAAAGAAAAGGCACAATGGAGGCAAAAAAGGCTTATTATGACAAGAAAGCCAGAGCTGTTAACTATCAGTCTGGTGATAAACTATTACAGTATTACCAATGCTGTCTCCTGAAGAATGTAAATTATGTGAGCAGAGATTTGGCCCCACACAGAGATAAAGAAAGTGCATGCAGTTATACTTCCAAAAGGACAAGAAGATAAGAAAAAACTGGGGTTGGGGAGACAAGGGAGTCGATTTATCATTTTAAAGTCACTAGCACAGACAAAAATACATAAAAAAGGAACAAATGAACAAACTGTGGAGTAAAATAGACCAACAGATCAAGCTTAACTTATGCAGATATGAAGAGAAATCAGATCTCACACTGGGTGTTGCTGATTTGATTTTAGTTGAAATTTAGTGCTCTGTTAATCAAATTTCACAAATACAAAAGGATTCTGCTGTCAGGGGACCCTGAGAAATATTTATCAATCAGCTAGGAAGAAAAACACCCTTCTCAAAGACTGTGCATGTCCACAGAGAGCCTGAATACTTACAAGAGCAATCAGAGAAAAACAGAGTGAAACTGTCTGGGGGCTGGGAATAGTACTAATTGGCTCAGATAAATAAATTTTCTGAAGTGGAATCACAGGTTGTGTGCACTTTCAGGGAGACGGACAAAGCAGTGTTTTCTGAATGTATTGTACCTTATAGACAAGTATCGTAATGGGGCATCCATGCAGAGTTACAGAAGTCATGGCCATGCATTATTAAGAGCATGCTCAAAGAGAGCAAAAGGGATTCAGGGCTTGTGGGAGGGCTGTTGTGCTCTGCCTGGGACAGTGCAAGCATACGTCCTTTGCTGTAAGGGATGAAGGGAACTGTATGATGGTCTATCATTGCTATTGCAGAAGAATTTTGTCATGGAGACTGCAATTCCTTGCACACCTTGTTCTTGCAGTTTCTTGCACACTGGGTTCTAGTCAAACCACGTTTAAGCCTCTTGTATCTGACAGAGCACTGCACTCTTAAAGATGCAATTTCTATCCACACCATGTAGGAAAATGGAAAGCACCCACGTCCAAGGTAATTTTATGGGTGTTGTATGTCATGAAGTTTAGAATAGAATAGAATATTTCAGTTGGAAGTGACCCACAATGATCAACTAGTCCAACTGCATTTTGCACACTGAAAATACAGCTATTTCTGTTGCAGAAGACCCCCATGGGTGTCTGGAGGAGAGCTGCCAGGCTTCCCCCACCAATGCTAGGAGACATGCCAAGTCCCTCCCGACCATAGAAGCAGATTGTTCACACATACTAAAAACTACAATGATCGGGTGCAGGGCTGCCTGACAGGCACTCCTTGTACTTCAACCCCCTCCTAAAATAAACAGCTTGCCACTAATAACTTTTTCTCTATTGGTCCCGGGTTTCCTACATCTATACCCAAATCTGGTACTTCTGATACTGTTACTTAGGTAATCTTGGCTTTAGGTGTTATTACTGACAAGATTACCTTGGTGCTGTTGGCCTCGCCAGATTTGTTTTCCTGAGGACCCCCAATACTTTCCTTCAGTTATCTGTGGAGTTTGACCACTGCTCCCTTTAACCGCCTGTGAAGCCCAGGCACTCCTCAGGGATGAGGGACTTTTGTTAGTGTCTCTCACTGGTATCAGTGGCTTCCAAAGATTTTTGTCATGTCTAGAGATTTCTCATGACCTATTTACTAGTTTATTCTCAGGCCAGGGACTAATAAGCAATCAGGTATTTTCTTGCAGCTGTGACAATCTGTAACCAAACATCTTCACCTTATGGGACATCAAGTATATTACGGTTGGGCTGAATGAAACTGGTCTGGAAATCCCACACATGACTTTGCTACTTTGGAAATGTAACCATACTGCATTTAGATGAAACTTTAGAAGCTTTTTGAAAACCATAAGAAATTTCCATCAAGGGAAGTTACCAGGTATCCCAGCTGCTACCTTTTAAAAGGTGTTTTATTTAAAATATATGGAAATATTTTACATTAAATACAAAAGTTTCATCAAGAAATTTCCACCCAGGTCTTCTTCCTGGAAAAGTTGCTGTAGTGCACAACAGCAAATTTTATTGTTTTTACAAAAAAACAGGAATGGAGACAACTGCAACTCTTGTAAGAATCCAAGTTTCCTGGAAAGCAAAGAAAAAAGAGCAGACTGAGCATGTGAAAACTTTATTAAAACACCTTGACTCTGAAGGATTGTTTTTGATTCTGAGCAAGGAGTCCAAAGTGCTTTCTGGCGAATCTGTACCAGAGCTGAACCCAAGAAGATGCAATGAAAAGATCTGCTGACAACCTGCTGGAGTCTGCCAGCTGGAGAGGACGCTGGAAAACTCTGAAAAAAAAGTATAAATTAACTATGTGATCAGGCAGTAACACTGGCAGGTATGACAACTCTGAAGTTCTAGCACACGGTTGAGTCTGCCTTTGGTTTGACAGAACTGATGAAAAAAAATCAGTTCTGTTGAATCCTTCCAAATCTAAATGCCAGAAAAAAGGAAAAGAGGATAGCACTTCTATGGCATTATCCTCACTATTTTGGTGTTTACTATTGCCTGGGATCATAGAATCATAGACCCATAGACTCAGAGAATCATAGAATAGTTTGGGTTGGAAGGGACCTTTAAAGGTCATCTAGTCCAACCCCCCCTGCAGTGAGCAGGAACATCTTCAACTAGATCAGGTTACTCGGAACTCTGTCCAACCTAACCTTGAATGTTTCCAGGGATGGAGCATCTGCCACCTTTCTGGGCAACCTGTTCCAGTGTTTCACCACCTCCACTATAAAAAAATTCTTCCTTAGATCTAGTCTGAATCTATCATCTATGGTTTAAAATCATTACCCCTTGTCCTGTTACAACAGGCCCTACTAAAAAGTTTGTGCCCGACTTTTTTATAAGCCCCCTCTAAGTATTGAAAGGCTGCAATAATGTCTCCCAGGAGCCTTCTCCTGGCTGAACAACCCCAACTCTCTCAGCCTGTCTTCATAGGAGCTGCTCCAGCCCTCTGATCATCNTCCTTGTTAGCTGTTGTTTACTTTTTATCGGTGGGTGCTGTTGGTTTAGATTCTGGAGATGTCAGTGCTAACACAGCTGCTGTCCAACACTTGTCTCATAAAGCATGACCAAGGCTTTTGTTTGGTGACAAGTATTCAGACAGGTTTCTGAATTTCACTTCACATGATTTTCAGGCCATGTCAGAAAGATGGCCTGAAAATGAACTTTGATAAGGTATTATGGTGCATGGATGCCTGTACTACTACAGTATTACAACCAATAACTCAATTAAAGGTCAATATGATTTCTGTGTCTCCATTTTTAAGGCACTCAAAATGATAATGTATTAAGTTTTGCTTGCATCTTACTGGATGTTCAAAACCCTCTCATACAGCATTGGAATATTATACCATTATTATGTAAATATTAATATTATGCTCACTAAGGATGTCACCCTTATTCTTTTTTTTCCTCTCTCATTTTTCAGGACTGTCAATTTTGTACCTTTCTTTTGGCCTTGTAAGCATGTCCAATGTGTAGAAAGTTCATCTATTGGCCACAGCTTCTGTCAGACCTGCTTTGATTAATACTTTTGATGATATTACATGAGTCTACATACTAATCAACAGCCCATCAGGGATTGGAATATTCTCTGATGTTATTTAAAGGAGAAAGATAGCTGGAGCCTGCTACCTGTTAGAGGCAAAATTTGCATATAGGCACAGGAGCTTGTGGACAGCACAACATGACAGAGGTGGGTGGTTCTCATCACACTGTGTTTTGTGCTGAATAAAGCCCCTTGAGTATTCTCTGGAGAGATGCAGGCAGTTTGGCAGCTGCTGTTTCAGCCCAGTGGTTTGCTTCAGCAAGTGAAAAAAAAACAAAACATATAGTGTAGGCATATCCTAACAGATTTTAGACACTGATCACACCCCTGACAACCTGTGCCTTGAACTTAACTCCTTGTGTTGACTATTTTACAATCAAAACATTCATTTTTCTCCTTTTATTTAAACATACATGGCACAGAGAATATATTTCATGTGCTTCAGTTAAAAATTCTCTTTGCACTCAGACCAAACATTTGCCAGTTCAAAATCAAAAGAATTTCTCTTTATACCCTCTCATATCAGCAGATTTAAGTGAATGGTCTTTCTCTTTTGTCTATTAATGCCGCTGGGCTGGTAGCAGGACATCTCCTCAAACTATCATGCTGTAATGTTATTCCCATTAGCCTGGACTATCATCCCCAACAATCTGGAGCCCATCACCCATCATTTTGTTTCTATAGTTTCATAAAGTGACTAGGAAAGAAAACCCATACCCCAAATGAAGTTTATTTTTTGTTCAAATGAAACAAGAGTCACCTGTCTCTTCCTCTTGCCTTCTCCTTTGCTGCCTCATGAAAAAATAAGGATCATCTTGAGGCTGGTGAAATTGTGGAGGTCCCATCCCTGGAAGTGTTCAAGGCCAGGTTGGATGGGGCTTTGGGCAACCTGGAGGATGTCCCTGCCCATGGCAGGGGGGTTGGAACTAGATGATCTTTGAGGTCCCTTCCAACCCAAACCATTCTGTGATTCTATGATTCTATGATTCTATGATTCTATGATTCCATGATTCCATGATTCTATGATTCTATGATCTTCTTTTTTCATAACACCATGAGAAAGTTTTGCCCCATTTTTCTTAGGAACATGTAGTGAGAAAGAAGCACAAGGAAAAAAATGTCTTAAAGGGTAAAAGCCAGTCTAGTGTGGAATGCTTAAATCATCCTCCTAAAGACATCATCCTACAGGATGTCATTAACATTGTTAGATGTTTTATTGTGCATGTTTGGGTTTCTCTTCAGTGTACTAATTCTGCTTCTTGTATCCAGTATGTCAGGGGTTTGGAAAAATGTCTTGTAATATTTTTGTCTGTCCCTTAAATACCTGATACACAGTCCCATCCCTGTCTCATTTTCAGGCAGACATTTAGCTGCTGAGATCTACAGGTTTTTTATATTCCTGTGTTTTCTCCCATTCTTACTTTTCTTCTCATTGATGTTTGGCCTTCTCCCCTTCCCATGCCTCCTTTGTGCCTCCATTAATCTAATTGGTAAGAGACAAGGAAGGTCCAAGCAGGACAACTAAGTTACACCGCTTGAGTAAGGACCCTTCTAGGTCTATTAAGGGCACTGAGTGACAGGGCTAAAGTGAACGACACAGCCCAAGAGCTCAGGATAAGCAATCAGCCCACCCAGCAGAAATAGCAGCAGAAGTACATTTCAGTCCCTTTTTCTCAAGGTTCTGCTGTCTTTTCCCACATCAGAGAGCTACAAACTTCTTTTGCCAGGTGTCACCATTAGCAATAATTGCACACCCCAGTTGGGACTGCAGCTTCTGCTTCTGTGCTAGGCTGCACAGGGCACCTGCCCTCTCTGAAAGACAACCCAGGTAGAGCCACATAGTACTTGTGCTTTGGAAAACTTGACTTTACCACTTTACACAGTCTGCACCATGAGTACTCTGAATTGTGCACAAATAAACATGCTGTTTTTAGGGCTTTGTCAATTGACTTCATTTCTAAGAAGTTCACAAAGGCTTTCCTCAGGTCCCTTTTGGTCCTGCTATTAAGAAAATAGTTAAGAAAATACTGAAAGCTGAATTTTGTTTTTCCATTGACCCGGAGGCTCAAGACTTTGAGGAAGAAGAAGCTGCTTTTCTAAATGCAGACCTTCTTCCTGGAGAATCAAACAAGGCAGAACTTTGACAAATTAACCTGACTGCACATCATTAGGATGAGGCGGGAAGGAGAGGTCACACCGCTTGGGAATCAAGCAAATGAAACTGTAGATCAGTGGATTTGCATCCAGCCAAGTAAATTTGACATTGTATTATCTCTGATGTTTAGTGATCATCTGGCCTTTCTTGAGACACTTTATTTTCATATCCCTTTTTGTCTGAGCCCAACATCTTGCACTGAATAAATCACTGGAAGCTAAAGAAAAGCTTCAACTGCCAACACAAAAACATATTCGATGTGCCTTCTTAGCTAAACTATTTCCATCATACCCACCACAGACACACAATTATACATGTTGTCTGTGTCTAATCCATTTGAGGTAGCTTACTATTGCTTTGGATAATCACTTCCTGCAAGCCCAGTCACGTGTTTGGGAATTCCCTACACTTTGCTTACCAAGTAGCTGTGAAAAAATACAGATCTTGTGAATTGTTTTTTTTCCTCTGTAGGCACACTTTTTAAAATGACAAGGTTGAGGAACGTGCGTAGGGTTACCGTGCTTTCCACGCCTAGTCTACTGTTTTTAAAGTGGAGGTCATATTTCAGGAATGCAATTAAGCATGTGTTTAACTTCCACTGCGTTTTATGTACCCTGACTGCCACTGTAATACTCAGAAGAATAAGCACGTGTTCAAGTGCAGGGTTGCACCAGAGAGCTTCATAGTCAGTGTAATGTGAAATATTTGGACTCTTGCTGATGTTCTGGATGGACAGGCTGAGTCATTTACAAGCTTCTTTATTATTTGTATTTGTGTCTATCTGTATATATGTAACATGATAAATATGTTTATTGCCATATATTCTTAAGTATCCAGATGTGATCTTTTAATTTAGGGAGACTGAGAAAGACCATTCATGCCCCTTTAGTGTCACAGTCTAAATGAGACAAATATAAAATCTGAGGTGATGAACAATGAGGAGTTAAGGAAAGGGGTGATAAACCACATAAAATAAATTGGGCCATACTGCTGTCAGAATGAGCCATATTTGTAAAAACTTAAACAACAGAATGTATATGAGGGTTGGTTTTTATTACTGTTATTATTGTTGGTGGTGGTGGTTTTGTACATTTATGTACCTATACAACTTTGTGTATGTGTGTGTATTTTATCCAAATGGAAATTTTCATGACAAACATAGTGTCCAGATGACTTTTTGTAGGGTTTTTTCAATGACAAACCTACCATCACATTTTTCCACCCTTTAAAAACCATATCAGTCCAAGTTGCCAGATAAACTGAAATGCTTCAAATTTTCAATAACAAAGAGAAGGGGTAAACAGGTGGCTGGGAATGGAGGTGTAACACGGAAACCTCCAAAACACTGTCAATTTAATTATTATTTTTTCTTTAATGTGGTAAAACTACTTTATTCCTGCATAGTTTTCAGAGGGAGGCTGTTTCCTGAAGAGGAACACCAATTTTTATCTGAGAGAAGGTCAGGGAGGAGAGGAATTACTAGTGTAAGGCTGAAAATGAGGAGGTGGAGTAAGGGGTGCGGAGGTGGGAGGAGGCTTGAAAGAGGAGAATAGAGATGTTTGAAATGATGATGCTATTCCAGTGCAAGGGAGTGGCAAAAATGCCAGCAAAGAGATAGACGGAGAGAAAGGGCAGAGAAATGAGAGGGAGGACAAGGCAGAGGAAAGAGCTAAGCAAAATGGTTGAGGAGAGATACAGGAGCAATGATCTCATAAAAGTGGGACAGAAAGCTGAGCAATGTACCAAAGGTGCAGCCAGAGCAGTGGGAAAAGATGGTATTGTAGATGCTGAAAGCTGAAAGGATGAAGAGGAGAAAATTAGAGTGCTGGGAGGAGAATACAGTAGCACAGATGAGACACAGCTGTCATAAAAATCAATGATTTTATAGGTTTTCTGCCTAAAAGGAAGGTGGGCATTGAGGCACACTGCTTCATCTCACTGGGAGCAGGGAAACTCAGGACTGAGGCAAAGACTCTTCCAGCAAGCTGAAGCAGGAATGGAGCAGGGCCAGGGACATCAAGCAAGACACAGGTTGCAGTGGAAAACCGCCTTGCTCTGGCTACGGCTGCACTGAAATATGGTACGGAAGGTCCCTTTGCCTAATGCTGAGGTCAGCTTCTCCCCTGGGTGTGCTGAAGGTGTGATTTGCTGCTGTGCTGAGAATGCTTGTGGCTTACACATGGGCATGGTGGGGACAATTAAGTTACTGCTACCTTTGCTCTGCAGGTCTTTAGAGATGACTTTAGATCTGCTGGGCTGGCATCTTCTGTGAACCCTAACAGGGTAGGAAAAACTGTAAAAAAAAAAAGAGCTACTGCTCACGGAATGTCCTGCCTCTCACAGGAAGGCACCTCTAGGGCCAGTGTACCTGATCTGAACTCCTTAATTAAATGTGGCCAACATGAAAATTGTCCTTAGTCATTTGTTTGGAGACAGAGAACAGTGATTTTAATAAACATTTAACCCCAGCATTTCCAGACCATTCAGGTGAATTGGTGGTAGAAGATCTGGAGAAGGCAGCGAAAAGGCTTCAAAATCTGATCTGGACTTGGTCTGGACTTGGTCTAGACTGCGAAGACAAACCCTTTCATGTCAAAGAAGACATGTCAGTCATCGAGGTATGCCTGAGAACAGACATTTTATATATCCAGATCTAGATTTTTGCACCTCAGCTCTAATTCTTAAAGGAAGTGATTTGAATTGATGAAAATATCATCATCATCAAAAAAGGGTGCAAACACTTCTCAGTCATGGAGGGTTTTTACACTTACAGTAATGCCATATGAAATTAGGTAGGTCACATCATCCACGTAACCTGCAGGAGCAAAGCCTAAGCTGTTTGCTTGAGACAGGCAAAGGGTCAAGAGTAGAGTCAAGGCTCTCAGATGTCAACTCACCATGGTACACGTGGCAACATTCTTCCAGGTTCTTGAAACTGCCAGAAAGGAGACGGCATATTGAAAAGAATGGACTGAATAATTAAATTGAAAAGGGTTCCTCAAGGGAAAATAGTAATAAAAGTCTCCAGTCTTATCTGAAAAATGATCTGGAGTTTAGAGCTGTTAGAGCAATTACTAACACAGCTGCACCTCCAGTTCCAACGCATTTCCTCAGGTAAGTAATATCAATCATATTTCCACATCTGGTTATGCCAGCAAGCACATACATTTTATACTTGATTAGCAGAATATATAATGCAGAGAGGTGGCTGTGTCTATTTCAGATGCTTTCGCCCTGACAAAACCCAGTCACCCTGTCTCATTGCCAAAGGAAGCTACAGATTTATCATGGCAAATTGTACCGAACATGCTGCATAACTGAAACCCACCAAATCAGTGCACATCAGCTCTAATCCCTGGCCACTTGAAGAACACAGAAAAGGAATTACTGCCTGACTGCTTCCCATCCATGAGAAGATGCCTCGCAGCTTTGTCCCCAGAAGACCAGCAATCCCCTCCACTGAGACGGATGCTCTCTCCCACCCCCAGCATGGCATCTCTGCTACCCACTGGCTCCTGCCAGGTTGCTGCACAAAAATAGCCTTGATTTAACTCTTTTCCAATTTAGAAGATAGTATGAGACAATATCTGGTGGCAGCATACCCATGGGTAAAGACACTTAGCAACAAGATGCTTATTTCCCTCTGAGGAACCTGGGGGGTCATAAGAAAGCTTTGTATGGAAAGAGAATGATGGGGGAACTAATAAGGTCAAAAACAAGCATGCAATTAAAAAATGCTTTTTGCATTTGATTTATCTTTCATACTCTGGCTTATTAAGACTTCCAGCTGCCTGAATTGCCTGTAAAACCCTGCCTCAGATGGGCCAGAAATACTGAAAAAGAAAAAAAAATCAGAAAGAGCAATCACTCTCGTTGCTACTGCCACGAGTGCTAGCGCAAGGGCAGAGTGGCTTATTACAACCTGCAAACCTGCAAGGAAGGGGGTTTTCCCCTTTGGTGATAAAGTATGGAAGGAAGTGAGCCTGAATCACAAACATACAAGAGATATAGTCTGAAGTGTCTATCAAAAGTCATTAAATATTTGTCTTCTATAGAGAGCACAACAGTGGAATAATTGTCACACTGGGACACTGGGAGGAGCTGAGCAAAGGCTCGTTCCTGCAGGAGGTCTTCAGGCTTTTCCACACAAAAAGTGTGGCACCCCGTAATGGCTTTAATCAAAAGCCTGATCTTAAAAGCGCAGCAGAAATGCAAGCAAGTCTGTGTGCACTGCATACTTACTGTCAAGGCAAAACATAGCTGAGAAATGATGAGAAACCTTTTTGAGAATGACTCACTGACTTTCTGTCATGGTTTAACCCCAGCCGGTAACTAAGCACCACGCAGATTCTCGCTCACCCCTCCTCTCCTCCGGTGGGATGGGGAGGAGAATGGGAAAAAACTCATGGGTTGAGATAAAGACAGTTTAATAGGATATCAAAGGAAGAGATTAATAATAATAATAGTAATAACAATAATAAAAAAAAACAAGTGATGCACTAATGCAATTGCTCACCACATGCAGAAAAAAACAACATCCAATGCCCAGTCTGTTTCCAAGCAGAAATCCCACCTCCCGGTTACCTTCCCTAGTCATACATGGAACATGACATTCTATGGCAGGGAATATCCCTTGGGCCAGTCCAGGTCAGCTGTCCTGGCTCTGCTCTCCCAGCCCCTTGGGCACCTGGCAGGGCGTGAGAAGCTGAGAAGTCCTTGACTTAGTGTAGACGCTACAACTACCTAGCAACAACTAAAACATCAGTGTGTTATCAACATTGTTCTCATACTAAATCCAAAACACAGCACTATACCAGCTCCTAGAAAGAAAATTAACTCTATCTCAGCCAAAATCAGGACACCTTCATCTCCCATCCCCAATTCCCCTCTCCCCAGATTGCCATTTCTTAGAGGCAAAGGACTTGAAAATGCTTTCTAGCAGTGGTCCATGGTTACCTTCAGCTAATTCAAGGTTTCACTGCTGTTGAAGAGGGGGGTCCCATTCTCACCACCTCCACTCTTCAGGTTCATGCATCAGAGCAGTTAGTCAAACCTGTGTTTTTCCAGTTCATTCTGCTCACCTTATTTCATGGCCACACAATTCTGATATGGGAAAGACTTAGGCATCATTTGGCAAATAGTTGTGCCCCTACAAACTGTCACATGGCAAATTGAAGTCATCAATTTTGGAGCTGAGGTGTAAGCGGCACATTTACCCTGGCTGGGTAACGTGGCTTTGCCTCATCTCTGTCATTCGTGAACAGTACTGTCACAGTGAGGGATTTTGGAAAACAAGTTATATAATTATAATATAAATATATAAAAGCAGATATGTTTATATGTATAAATATGTAAAAGCAGATATAGGAAAGCTTCCAACCTACAGAGGGTGGAAGCAAGGGCAGGCAGCCTGGGAGGAATACAGAGAAACTGAGTAGCAAGGGATCATTTAAGCAAAACTAAAGCCCTGACAGAATTAAACCTGCCCAGGGAGGTCAAGGGCAACAAGAAAAGCTTCTATAGGTACGTCAGTGATAAAAGGAAGACTAGGGAAAATGGGGGCCCTCACCAGAAGGAAATGGGAGACCTGGTTACCCAGGATACGGAGACGGCTGTGGTACTCAATGACTTTTTCCCCTCAGTCTTCACCAGCAAGTGGTCTAGCCACACCGTGCAAGACTCAGAAGGCAAAGGCAGAGACTAGGAGAATGAAGAACCACCCACTATAGGAGAAGATCAGGTTCGAGATCATCTAAGGAACCTGAAGGTGCATCAGTCCATGGGACCTGATGAGATGCATCTGTGGGTCCTCAGGGAACTGGCAGATGATGTTGCTAAGCCACTGTCCATCATATTTGAGAAGTCGTGGCAGTCCATTGAAGTTCCCACTGACCGGAAAAGGGGAAACATAACCCCCATTTTTACAAAGGGAGAAAAAGAAGACCTGGGGAACTACAGGCCAGTTAGTCTCGCCTCTGTGTCTGGAAGATCATGGAGCAGATCCTCCTGGAGACTATGCTCAGGCACATGGAAATTAAGGAAGTGATTGGTCAGGGCAATCTCAAGAACAATCACAGGCTGGGTGGAGAGTGGATTGAGAGCAGCCCCGAGGANTGAGGCATTGGAACAGGTTGCCCAGAGAGGTAGTAGATGCTCCATCCCTGGAAACATTCAAGGTCAAGTTGGATGGAACTCTGAGTAACCTGATCTAGTTGAAGATGTTCCTGCTCATTGCAGGAGGGGTTGGACCAGATGACCTTTAAAGGTCCCTTCCAACCCAAACCATTCTATGATTCTGTGGTTCTATGTCTCACTGGTATACATATATACTGTGGTATACACACTGTGATGGATCATGAAGGCTCTCCTTCAATGAAGTGGATATGGATTGGGGAAATGAGGATAACTGGAGAAGTTTTGAAGGTAACAGGAGCTGCCACGCTGTCCTGGGATTTTCTGAAGAGAGCAGCTGAGTGGTTGCTTCCCTCCATCTCTCCCTGGGAATGCACTGCTCCATACTGTAGTCGCAAATCAGCACACGTAGGCAGTTGCTTGTGCAGTGAGCAGCATCTGAGTGGCCTGTCACAGCCTGATGCTTGAGGTCCCTCCATGTGGTTGGAATTCATTTTTAGAAATAAATCAAGATGAAGGAAAATGCTGGAAGTGCAAATATTTTTGATTATCCCAGACTTTGCTTTATCATATCAATTTTGTGTCATTTTCTTAGCTGAATGAGCTCTTCTGTGTGTAATAAGAAAATACAGCAAAATAGCTGCTTTTCCCCCTTCACTGTGTCTGTTGGCCTAAGATATTCAGTCTTCCCAAGAAGGTCTTAGAATGGTAATTTTGATAATGCACACCTGGTTATCTTTAGATAAGAGTAATGCATATAAAAGCCTCATAATTATGTACTTTCCTATTTTCCCTGACTTAGGTATCAGGATGTGTAAAGGTAATAACGTCACATTAAAAAACCGCATGAAAATATAGCCACACCATAAAATAGATTATAAATTTATATTAACACTGTCATGTGTTCCTGTTCTTGCTTCCAAGCATTCACTTACTGCCCAAGCAACAAATTTACCAGGTACAGTGAGAGAATGAGGGTCTGATTCACTCCTCATTTTCAAGTAAGTTTTGCTGAAATCAGTCAACTCACTCTGGCATAAATGACAGGTGAATCAGTCCTGCAAGGTTCGAACTATAAAATTTCCTTTAAGCAAAATGTTGTTCTATATAGGACATATGTCTTTATGGCATAGATATGTGCGCACAGCTACATTGGACTACATCTGTCTGCCGATGCTGTCTTTTAGGGGCTCTCAGGAGCATCATCTCAGACACAGAGATGCCAAACTGCTCTGTACAAGATGCTCAGATTATGCCAATAGAGATCCGATCTCCAAGACTGTGCTCAAGCCCAGACTCATCTATCACACCATCACAATCTCCTACTCAAATACAAACGTAGGCTGAGCTCCTGAATACCTTGAGGCAGAAAAACTTGGGTCCAGCACTTGACCTTTGAACTCATCATCTCCTAAGCAGATCCTGGATGTTTCACACTGAGCAATGAAGAGGCAAATAGCCAGCAAGGCAGATGGAGATCGCAAAGCACATGGGACTTCTTCTGTTTGAGCTGATTCTTAAAGCTTGTCTTTATCATGTAGTATAGATATAACCTCAGAGCTAGTTGGCATAGATCAGCCTGCCCAGGTCACACCATCTCATTTCTGAGTGCTTTGTTGCTAGAAATAGGCAATTACAAGTCTGGGAATTTAGTAAAGAGCCACAGTCATTTAGAGGTTATAAAGACTCATTTAAAAACTTTATGAAAGGAACTGAAGACCTGCAAATATTTTACCTTGCCTAAGCAATAATTAAAGGGAATTTTACAGCAAATTGTAGGGAATAAAAAACATTTTATCCATCTCAGGTTTTGCATTAATTTTCATCTATGCAGCTTTTTTATAGCACCTGCATACCAAACATAGCACAAGAAAAATAATTGAGTATTCTTCCTGACAAAAAAAGAAGCAAATCTAACCAAAGGAATCTGCTTTGGGTTTCTTCCACTGGGTTATGGCTAAAAGCGAAAGGAAGATGCAAAACCTACTGTGATCACCTCTGGTCCCAGGAGGCAGACAAAGGAGGAAAGCTATGGAAAAGTGTTTGTCTTCAAAAAGTTGTAGCTGGTGGGTGTATGTACAGCACTGGGATCTGGCAGGACTGTATCCTTCTTCTAGGAACTTTGAAGTTCTCTGCATCTGTGGCAGGCAAGAGGACACTAAAAGGGTTTGAGTTCAGTGTTAATTTTATATGATCCAGCTGTATCATCCTCTTACAGTAAGCAATGAGGGGAACAAGGTCTTGTATCCTGTTCAGATAGAGGTTATTAATGTTCATTGAAAAAATCTACCTAGATAATTCAATGAATACTCCACAACTGGCTACAGGTTTCTTCCTTGGAGAGTTTAGTAATTAAGCTGTGAATCTTGAAAAGAAAACACTGGTTTTAAACACCTGAGAAAATTGACTTGGGTTCACCTCCAAAAGTCATAAAAAGGATGACTCTATTTAAATTCTCACTATCCTCACATAATCACTAAACATAGACATTTGGTATTATCTGAGGTGCCTTAGAATGTCCCAGACATCACCAAGGGCTGGCAGACATGACACAGGACCAATGGGAGACCTGCACCCTTCTCAGGGGTGTCTGGAGGCCAGGTGGTGTAGGGTATTTCAGATGTCTGTATGTGGGCAGATGAACAGAGTCCTTGGTCCACACCAGCAGTGGTGCCTAGCGAGATATTTGGTGGGCCAACCAGTGGGTATCTATTGCAGGGAGACCTGAACTGTTCTCCTGCATTCACTGACTTACACATCTGCGGCTTGTTTCTGTTGTCTGTACACAGGCATCCAGTGCTGTTTGAGATGCCTTCAGGCACCTACCTGGCCTCCACTTCCAGTTTTGGAAATGTAGGAGTCTACTGTGTGTTCTGTGTCATATGAGCCCTGAGTGGATGGTTGGATACCAAGTCGATGGAGTCACCATATGGCTGGTTGGATTTTACTGCACTGTGGTGCAGGTACCGCTAAAGAGCGCATCAGCCTTTTCTGTAGGTGCTTTGGGAGTTCACACCTCTGAAAAAGGAATCTTAAGTTTGGATCTTAATGGATGTGCTGCTCAGGCACATATAGCAGTTACCTCTTGATCCTTGACGGAGTTACTTTCATAACAGAAGAAAGAAATGCCCAGGACTAAAGGAGCTGATGGCCATGACCTATGAAATTGCCCTAAAGGCTTCTTTTTCTCCGATCTTTGGGGTTACACTTACAAAAAATCAGAGGAAGGGACTAGATCCTTCTCACTCAAGAAAGTTTAATGCATGAACACTGTAAGTCAAAAGATAAATAACAGAATGAAGGTTGAAAGAGCCTAAAACTGTATACATTAATGAACTCTCCATACCAAGATCATTGGCTACTGCAAGTTGGCACAGATCTATTAACTTCTGCACAATAGTGCCACTTTAAGGGAAGACATGGCATTTAAAAGTTCAGTATATTTAGTCTTGAGTGAGCAAATGTGAGGTTTTTCTCCCCCACAAGATCCAGACAGTGAAGACCTTACACATTTCAGCCATTCAGAATTATACCATGCTGCTCATACATACTAATTCACAGCACTTTACAAAGTGTAAAGCCATTTCAGTTGTCAATAGATGGCAGGAAAAAAGAGAAACTAGCAAACTCGAGGTAGAAGAAGCACTGCTCAGAGCAAATTTATAAGAAATTTTTAAAATGTTTAGCAATCTTGCAGACATAATCAAGAACAACTCACCTGTGACTGGAGATTTGTTTCAAAATTGCCCTCATGTAGCAGAAAATGAATGTACAGGGACGATGTATTCTTAAAGGGATTTATTCCTGCTGCTTTGGGGCATATGTCCAAAACTGAAATGCTCAAAAACTGTTACCAGTTGCAGAGGAACCCAGATTCTTCATGCACAGAATCACAGAATCACACAGAAACACAGAAACACAGAACAGTAGGGGTTGGAAGGGGCCTCTGGAGATCATCTAGTCCACCCCCCCTGCTAGACGGGGATGGCCTTCAGCAGGTTGCACAGGACTGCGTCCAGGTGGGTTTTGAATAACTCCAGAGAAGGAGACTCCACAACCTCTCTGGGCAGCCTGTTCCAGTGCTCTGTCACCCTCAGAGTGAAGAAGTTTTTCCTCATGTTCAGATGGAACTTCCCATGTTCCAGTTTGTGCCTGTTGCCACTTGCCCTGTTGCTGGGCACCGCTGAAAAGAATCTGGCCAGATCCTCTTGACATCCACCCTTTAGATTTTTATAAGCATTGATGAGATCCCATCTCAGTCTTCTCCAGGCTAAACCAGCTGAGAGACCCAGCTCTCTCAGCCTTTCCTCATATGAGAGATGCTCCAGTCCCTTCATCATCTAATGCAACTGAAGCGTCTGCCAGTAAGTTAGCGAATGATATAACTTTCTGCCAATGGCATGCGTACAGCTGGTCAGGTCCTGGTGAATACCTGTATGTTTGGTAATCCACCCAGAAGCTTTTTCAAACCTTGTGATAGGAAGGATCTGCTGATACTTTAGATTGCTGTCACTACTGTTGGTATAGGAAGGCAGGTTTTGAGCCTCCATCTTCCATACAAAGCCTACTGTAAACCAATCTATAGTCTACAACCTACATTTTCTTGTATGCTATTGCTCTTTGGTTTTAAAACCTCTTTCTAAACCTTTTTGTAGTTACTCCTTTTCTGCATTCACAGGAAACAACAATGGCTGTAACAGCAAAACCACATGGATTCTGGTTGGTTTGTGGCTTAACTAGATACATTAAATTCAGTCTGCTAGGAAGATGATTAGACTTGGACTTTTGTATCTAATTAGCATAATTAGCAATATGGAGACTGGGAGAAACATCCAAGCATTTTGTAGGTAAATATTTTTTAAGTATATAATATCTATTGCTACCTTGGTCTCTGCCAATTAGTTTGGTTTGAAGTCCTACACTTATGAGTGCTCAAAGTTTTCAGGCTGTATGTCTCTGAAATCAATGAACAGAGCCCCACAGTGAGTTTTAACTTTTAAAAATCCATTGGCATTTTCTTAAGCAAACCACAACACTACTTTTTGTGGTTTAAATCATTTAAGCCACAAAGCCTATGACTACAGGCTTTGCTGCGTAAGAAGCTGCATCTTAATTTTAAAACAATTCAGATGGAAGATGCAAAAAGTTCATCCAGAGAACCTTTATTTTTAAATATATAAACCAAGCCAGATTATTTTTTGTTAGTTAAAATTGATTTTTAAAAGATGAAAGATAAGCCAAAATAAGCAGCTTTTTATCCAATGAAAAGTTACACTTGTTTAATGTAAATCCTTTTTTGCCTTCACTTCCCAAATGCCATAAGACAAATGGAACATGCATGCATGTTGGCATTTTCAAATAAAAATCTGTAAAATTTCGAGTTCATAAGCTCTCAGTTGATAAGAAACTCTCAGTCAAGAAACTGATGGCATAAAATGTTCAGCTCTGTCCAAAGTGTGGTGAGGGGTCAACATTACTATCAAGTTACTAAGGTTAGCAAACTTCAAGAAAGTGTCTATCTTGTACTTTGCATTGTTCTCACCTGCAGCAAATTCAGGTTAAGGTGAGCCACAGTGTAGTTCAGCACATGTTTTAGGCTGCCACTAGTACTAAAAGAAGAAATGCTGCCTTTCCTATTTTCTGGGCTGATCATATCCAAACCTCACATGAGCTTAGAGAAAAGATAGAGGTGAAAACTAGCCAGTTTTCAGGATAACAACAACAACAATAATAATAACAATAATGATAATAATAATAATTTGTTTTTTTAGCTGGATCAATTACCTAATTTGCTTTACCACAGAGATGTATAGATGTTTCAACCAGTAAAGAAAAGAGAGCATTGAGACTGACTAACAATGGGGAGAGTGAAGGACATTCTTTCAGTGTCACTTGATATTGTCTTGCAGTAACAACCCAAATACCAATGTAGCGAACCTAATTTTACTACAGGCTACATGAAATGTAATTATCAGACTGTTGCTATGGGATAAGAATACACATAAGGGCAGCTACTGCAGCTCCACTAATGCTTGGGAACTCCTTAAATTGAACTAATTTAACAGTGAGTCTAAGCTTTGAGAAAAGAATTTGAAAAGCATCAGTCTTAATTATCACAATAGCACCAAGTGCATAGCACTTCACACTTTCATAGTGCCAATTAATCAATTCAGTTCCTAATGACATACTGATATTATGAGTAATTTCGGTGTCTTTTGCTTAAGGCTGGGAAAAAATGCTATTAAATCTTCACTCAACCCATAGAAAACTTTCTGTAACCAGAAGCATAGGAGTGCCTGACCTTTCTGAATGCTAACTGCCTCCTAGTGTGCTGCTTGCTGGGCAAGGCAGGCTGTGCTCTTCCCAGGGGAAGATGACAAGGCACTCTAAAGGCCACTGACTGCAGAAATAAAGATACTGCAAGAATATGGACAGGTACGTTAAGTGCTAACATTTCCAGGAAACCAAGCTCTACGAAACAAAGACATCTGAAACCCATTTTGGTTGTTTTCTGTAGCACTTTTGTTGGTTGCTAAATGTACACGAGGCTAGCATATGCGGAAATAGATGCATTAGGACAGGATACAAGCACTGAAACACTAGGAAGAAAGGGCAAAGCCTAATTCTGTAAATATAAAATCTTCAGAGCAGAATAATTTTGAAGAACTGTGGCTTCTGGGAACAGAAACATTTCTCTAAGCAAAAAGAGAAGTTGTTACAGAAGGTACATAGTGTGCTTGCTTGGAGTCGGGGAGTCCAGAGACAACTGAAAATGATTCGGTCCTTCCTTGATTTCCTTAGAGGCTAATTTAGGATCGCGTATATATACATTGCAGGAAAAAAATGGGATAGGGATCTATACTACCATACTAAGGAATCAATTTGATTTCAAATCAGAGAAGGAATTCTGCTTCGAGTTACTCTGTAGTGGAGCAAGAAGAGCCCAGCAGGCTCTCATAATGTCAGGTTTACACTGGTGAAACTTGTATTTTCTTTGGTGGTGTCGCGAGTTGGACCTTCTGGCAACATTTGAAAAATGTTTTTTCCCCTATTTACAACTGAATTATAGTAGCAAACAGATTGTAATGGAAATGAGAACAAACCTTTTATCTGCAGCAGTGTCAGTATGTTACACTGAAAAATAAATTATGTCCTGTATGAGCTTTCGTTATTCTCTAATATTTCATCCTATCCCTTCATTAGTGTGGTAATCTCCTCCT
The DNA here is from genome assembly GCA_013400195.1 of Aramus guarauna. Lineage (NCBI taxonomy): Eukaryota > Metazoa > Chordata > Aves > Gruiformes > Aramidae > Aramus > Aramus guarauna. The sequence continues at coordinate 156,764 of VXBL01003812.1, forward strand.
CCATTAATCTCCTGTGTTTGTACTTGCATGTAGGAATGGGACTGTGCAAGAAGGAAACATAGTGAGGTTTTATTGTTTTATTTTTCCTGAATACATTTGTTATTGATATCAATTAAAATAAGAGGAACTTAAAGACTTTTTGTTACTTTGTCCACAAGTATTTGTCATCTGTGGTCTTTTGCATTGATGCTTCCTTTCTCAATAGAGCTTTATTGGGAAATTTCCTTTATTCTGGTATGTGCAATGTAGTTAAACCACCTTTCCAGCATGAATAGGCTTTGCTGGTGAGGATTTGGAGCAGAGACAGGACAATGAGCAAAATGGTCATGGTGTAAAATACCATATTGTATTGAGGCAGATACTGCTCAATTTAGGTGCATTTATTTATTTACTTATTTTGTCTATGGTTACATTTTGATGTGTGGAAGAAATTGAAAAAGGCAGCTGTGAAAGCACTGAACTTTCAAGCAACCTGCACAATATCAGTTAATAGAATCATAGAATCATAGAATACCAGGTTGGAAGGGACCCCAAGGATCACCTGGTCCAACCTTTCTTGACAAAAGCTCCGTCTAGACAAAAGCACCATCTAGACAAGATGGCCCAGCAATCCTGTCCAGCCAAATCTTAAAAGTGTTTGGGAATCCACCACTTCCCTGGGGAGACTATTCCAATGGCTGATTTTTCTCAGTGTGAAAATTTTTTCTCTTTTGTCCAATCAGAATCTCCCCAGGATTAACTTGCACCCATTACCCTTCGTCATTTTCATGTGACTCCTTGTAAAAAGGGAGTGTCCAGCATTTTTGTGTCCACCCTTTAAGGACTGGAATATGGTCATGAGGTGTCCTCTAAGACTTCTTTTCTCAAGGCTGAACAAACCCAGTTCTCTCAGCCTTTCCTCATATGGCTTCCCTGCTTGTTATGCAAAAATTTAGCTGGAAAACTCAAGGAAGACGTTTTCAGAACCGGTTCTGGATTAGATGTCTTGCTTTCATCTTAACATACACTAATTTTGCATCGGAACAACTGCACTCACTGTCCACCAATGTTAACAAAGTTGCTCTTGATTTAATAGTTCTGGATGCAAGGGACAACTCAAGATCTCTGGGTAAATTATGGATCAAAGCTTTGTTGGAGATGGAATAAATTCACGTGTTAAAGCCAAAAGCTTCACAATTACAGAATGGATGACACACAAAGAAATGAAACTATAACTCTGACTTGTCAGTTCCAAGAACAAAGGCCTTTATCTCCTGGATAAAAGGAGATATCTTATAAGTATTCTTGGCAACTGATCCCTTCTCATCATTACAGGTCAGTTACAGGAAGGTGGACGCTCATATCTCCAGAGCTAGTATTTCACAGCAACTAATTCAGCTAGGGATCAGTTCAAAAAATAACAGTTTCCTCAGCTGTTCATGAGTAACTTCCATATGAAAGGGAAGAATTGTATGTGATGCTGAAAGTCAGAGGGAGGACAAAAAGCTCAAGAGAGAAAAACAACCTTGGAATAGCACAAGAAAACTTCTGCATGCAGCTATTTCTGTGAGTTTTCAGTAGAATACAGATCAGACAAGGGCAGAACAGGCAATATTTGTCACCATATCAATGTGTCTCAACTCTGAGGAGGTGGTGGAGTTGCTCTTGCAGGTGACTGACCAGCTGGTGCCCTTGGTGTCTTCTGAGACTCTCAGCAAGATACCTGTTAGCACCAAATGTGCTTTAGACAACAAAACAAAACCACAAGTCTTGACATTATTCTTAAGAAAGAAGGCATCAATACCAAGCTGTGATGATCAACACAACAAGAATTATGGCCTAAAAATCTAATGCCGATCCTTTGTTATATTTTGGAAATAGCTTTTGTTTTCATTAACGAACATCTTATTTTCCAAGACAAAATATTTAATCAGATCCTATTTAGTTTCTGTTATCTAGTGAACATGATTGCTTTGTCTTGTAGAAAAGGTTAACATTAAGAAAGATTAATTTCTTCTTTCACAGAAAAAAAATTGTAATTAAGTTCTTAGTGAAACAGATGGACAGTTCCACCCAGAAAATAGAGGTATTTATGCAAATATCATTGAACTAATTGATGCTCAGCTGCATCAAAAAGAAGCACGTAAGATGCTTTCACGATGTCAACATTTCTGACTATGATTTATTATGTTAATGATTGCTTATAGTGAGCCATTATCCTAAGGGAGAACAAAACCTGTGAGTCTTGGACCCAATTTATTTTCCTGATCAATGCAATTGCATGAAAAGAAAATACATTATGTTAATCTAACATTAGTGACGCATCCATAGGAAAGTGTGGATCAAGTTTGCTTGAACTTTGTTCCATAAAGAAGTCACAGCAAAAAATTTACAGTTTCTCAAGCTCCTCTATATTGCATAATTTTAGAAATAATATGCGTCATTTAAAAATTATTTACTCACAATTAATTATCATTCAGCTCATTTATAGCTCCTGAAGAAAAAGCCAAACATGAATACCTTACTGATTTCAGTTAATCAACAGTAGAACATTCAGAGGGCTCACATGCTTTAAGCCCTTCTTTATTAGAGATATCTTTACCAGACTGCTATGTACAAACCCCTCTCAAACTGTAGGACAGTTCACATTTTCCTCAACCCCTGAGGCTAGAACCCTGAAGAGCAACTGTAAAAAGGAAAAATAATGTTTTGCAAAATGCTGATGGGACCCATATCAGTCTTCCTTTAATATGTGTAATTCCCCTGTAATCCTATATATTAAAGCTTCAAAATATAAAGAAACATGGGGCTGAACTACAAAACTGTAACTTGAAATGTCACTTTAACTCTGTTACCTTAACAGTTCACCTGGAGTATGAAGTTCATGGCTTGGAGATATGTAGAGAGGGAAGACCATCTGTGACTGAAGGGTAGCTTGCAAGCAATCGATAACCTGAGCAGAACATAAACATCAGATATCATTGACTTGAATAACTACTGTATGTATCAGAATGGAGGAGAGTCTTCAGAAGAGACTGATGCTTTGGCAGGGCCATGCTAGCGTTGAAGATGCAGGACAAAGAACATACCTGAACAAGACATGAAAAAACATGGTCATACATATGAAGACAAGTATGAGAGAAAATTGAAAGTGTCAAATTGACACTTGAGATCATGGAAGGTTGATGGATTATCAACAGGTTAAAGAGCAGGGCAGGAAACCTAAAGGTTCTGATTTGCCCAGGTTACCTTTAAGACCAGTAGGACAGCAAGATGTATCCTGTCTAGGTGATAAAAAATTAAGGTTCTTTTTCTCTCTTTTTTTCCCCCAAGATAAAACTAGATGCTACAAAACTGACTTCAGTTCAATATTATTCAGTGCACTTAACTCAGTTGTAATGTTGGTCATTTTATCATTCGTTTGTTGTTCTTTTTACTGCTATTTTCATCTGGCACATTCACATGTAAAACACAGGATTTTATTTTTTTACCCCTTGCTTGCAATTATTTCTCATACGTCTTAGAGATACCACATTCCCTTTCTTCTATTGCCTATATGTAGGAAAATTATGAATATGGCTTCTCTTACCTCCCAGGAAAAGTTAACAGTAAGTAAATCTAATTCCTTTACTTCCAGCAGAATCATTGTAACTTCCATCGTTACTGAAACAGATGGACAATTGCACCCAATAAATAAAATATTAGTGTAAATATCGCTGAGCTAATTGACATTTATCTGAACCAAAAGAGGGAAAACAAGATACTTACATGTTGCTAACAGCTGTGAGTATAATTTACAGCATTAATGGCTCCTTACACTAAGCCATTATCATGGGCACAAAGATTCTGGAATCTAATTTATTTTCTTGATCAGTGGAGCTGAATGCAGAGATGGCACACAGGGCTTGTTGTAAAGCAAATCATACATCTATTGCAATAAAATGTAGAAACCCTCAAATATATTTTTATTTCCTGAGAAGATCACATCAGGGTTTTAATTTTTCATCTGCTTTTAGTTAAGAGAGAACTTTTTTTTTTAAAGATTTTTTTAGACATTTCTTCCTCTGGAGAAAAGTGTAAGATTCTATCTATTATCCATCCATAAACCCTGACAAGCCTGTGAAATTTCCCAGAAGATTTAGATCATTACCACTGAGAATAGGATTTATTCTTTTTGGTGAAAATATGCAGCAATTTCACTGAGGCCACATCTAGGAGGATGAATTTCCTGCTTGAAGCTGAATAACAAGCAAGTAACATTGTACTTCTAGAGATAAAACATAAAATTTGATGTTCTCCTTGTTTGCCCTGATTTTCTATGTGGGTAAACCAAATACTTGTTGGAATGAGAGCAGTACCCCTCAAATTTGTCTGAATAAATTCAAGAACTCTTTCACTTTAAATCTGCAAAGCCTTTAATGCAATATCTCCCAGCACAGAAATATGTCCAAACTCACTAAATCAGAAGTCAACAAGGTGGGTGTGTTTCTGAATTTTACTATTACCAGCTGCACTGGTGGTCAGAACCACTGCTTGCTATTTTGGAGGAAAGACGATATGTGTGAGTCTGGCACAGGGATTAAGTAATCATATTCACAAAGCTTCTATCTAGCTCAAAGCATGGGAAATAGCACCATACCTGTTATTGCAAAATACCATTTCCACACACTAGCAGGTATCACTATTCAGTGTGGGGAATACAAGGCATATTAAAATGATAGCTGGCAGAGTGTGCAGCTGGGAAATATGATAATGGCACTTCACACTATGGGAGCTCCTAGGAATCACCCTAATAATCAATTAACAAATAAGAACATTTAACATGAGATTTACTGTAGTGCTTGTTCCTAAACTTTTGTAAGAACAGTACTTTTAGTTTGAAGATAAGGTCATTTTGTTGGTTTTTAACACATTAGGTTAAGGGCTTGAAAAGACAAACATGTCAAATGTCAGATGCCTGGAGAAAAAAAATCCAGAAAATGTGTAGGGTTTTTCCCCCATAACTGCCTCCAGAAATCTAAATCTCTGGGCACTGCATAGCAGTTCAAGCTATAAAACAGTTTATGTATTTCATATGCACACTATCACATTTCCTTTTCCAAGCCAAACATCAAAACTCTTTTCCCCTCATTTTTCATAATGTGCTGTGTTTTTAAAAAAAATCAATGACAGAAACAAAGAACTGCTGGTGGATGCAGTGCTGACTCAAGTAATCTCTGATAGCTCTCTACTCTAACAGATAACACATCTTGCTACACTGCACAGCTACATTCAGATGGATAATGTGCAATTCTAATTCAAAAAGTGTTTGAACATAATGTTTCTGTCTTGCTGCCTGATCTTTCAACTTATGTTTCTCTGCAGTGTTATTTCTTATATTATAGTCCATTGACTTAAAAAAAAAAAAAAAAAAAAAAAAAGAAGAAGTATTTCTCTGGCTGTATTAGAGAACTTTTTTACTCATGAGCTTTTTTTTTTTCTTTCCCCCACACTGCTGTATTGTTGAAAATTACAACAGAGGAGGAGTACAATATAGTTTCTTCTTCACAGGTGAGGCTGGTAGTGAGAATTTGTCAAACCCAGAGTATGAGGTGAGGACATTCCCATGACAGTGGACAAATCCCAGGAACATCAGGACTCATGTTACTGCTCAATACTCATGAGAATGGAACAAAGATGTCTTCCTGGGGAAGACAAGTTCTCCTCTTCTTGCATTTTTCAATGCATTTCCTCCAGTTCCCAGAAAAGGAGAACAAAGTTATATTAAAGTAATGAAGATTTCAGGATGTCAGAGCTTTGGGAGGTATTTAGAGAAAGAAGGATCTTCTCAGATGATGGAGTCTGCAGGAGGAATAGAGAAAATAATCTCCTGGGATGATGACTGGTAGGATTGAGCTTTGAGGATGAAACAATCTTAAATTAAAGAGCTTTAAAGTAAGAAATCAATGCAAGAGATTATGAAGTTCAGGTGATCTTCATACATCAATGTAAGGCATAAGGAAGAAGAAACTCAGGTGAACAAGGATACAGTAGTGAACAAAGGTGGATAGATTGCAAAAAGTCTGGTTGGTGGATGGACTGAAAAATCCAGTGGGTGGATGGACTGAAAGAAGAAAGGAAATACTAATATTGATAAAAGCAATCATTACAATGTGACTGAGTTAGTGAAACAGCAGTACCCAAACTGGTAATGGTGAAGAGAATGAAGCAAATGAGAAGTCTGTATGCAAAGTCCAGGCAACAAAAGATACAGATTTCTTGGTGGTAGTGTATAAAAATATGTCTGGGGTAACATAGAGAGGGTGGAATAGAAATTATAGCTGGAATGCAGAAGGCTATAAGACTATGAATATGAAGGCTATGAGCTTTCACAGAAAAGCACAAAATGAAACAAAATTATGGGAATAATAGTTAATATAGATGTACATCAAAGCACCTGACCCATAGACTTTGGTGCAAATTTGGTGTAGTCCATCGGTCCTTCTTTTTCAGCAGCCTTGCACAGGGAGGTGGTTTCATCTGAGTGAGCTTTCTGGAGACATGATCTCCTACTGTCTTTCTGATCAGCTCCATAGTTCCTTACCTATGTAAAGTTGTGCATCTTGTTTGTGACCACATGACCAAGGAGGTTGCTGCCCCTCCACTCGGCAAGGGTCCCACCCTGCTGACATGCTTATGGCTTAGGGTGACAAGACCACCAAGTGACCCCTGGATTTACACATTCCTTACCTCTCCATGGGTGACATTTATAATTCCAACACAACTGAGGAAGACAGTTTCAGTCATCTGACACAGAATGAGGTAGAGATTTAAACATTTCCATGTGGTACTGCAAGACTTTTCCTAACCAAAAGATTGGGCATTCAACATTATTCTGTGAATAAAGAAGGAATGCTGACATAGAGAATTGATTCAAAATAATTCTGGATAACTATTTTTAAAGCTCTATAATGCTGCAGGGCTACAGAGTTTTCTGCAGTGCCAGAGTTTTTGTGCCAAGGAGTTAAGTATTGAGTGTCCCCTCACTCTCACTAGGGATTAGAGAGGGAGCAAGGAAATACAGGACACTGGAATCTAACAACAAACTTTTTGTCAGTTGCCTGTCGAGAAACTACACAGAATTGTCATTCTTTCAGCAAAAAAGATTGCAGTGGCAAAAAGCTGTGTTGTGCAGGCATCCCATTGACCTTACTTGCCCATCAGAGTTGTGTAAAAAGCCTGGAGAGAGAAAAGGATCTGAACAGTTAAGGCTCTTACCAGTTCAGGGTTCTGAAGAGTCAAGGTCATTCGTCTTTGGTGGCAAGTTGTAGATGCTTTGATTGCCCCTGGCTCACAAAGGCAAATGCTATGTCATTTTACAAATCACCCTCTCTCTTCGTGTCTTTAAGGTATTTCATTTCTGTCCTTCATCATCTTGAAAAGCTTAGCTAGGAAGTCTTGTTAGGAAGTGTGAGGAAAACCCTTCCTAAGGGACTACTTCACTCTCATTCTGAATGACAGTCACAGAAAAGTACTGAGATACTTATTCATGCCTCCATGTTTTGTTATTCAAGAAATACCACACTATTACCCATGTCCTACATGAAAGGTGTAATTCCTGCTTTGGGATTTTTTACACAACATTTAGAGAAAGGAAGGAAACAAGAACAACTGATAAAGAATGGGGAAACAAAGAGTTGAAGAGCAGCAATTACAAGACTTCGAAAAAGCAGACTTTCTAAGAACTGTAGTAGTTCCACTAGAAATAATAAAGTCGGTCCAGCATATGGCAGAAGAGAAAACGCAAAAAAGTTGTTGGTAAAAGGTGGCAGAACACGAAATTCCAAGAATGCAGGAGAGATTAATTTCCTTATGGCAATTTTCTTCTGTAGAACATAAGGACGTGGTTGATTGTTTCATCTTAGGATGGCAAGAAGAGAAAGACAGCACATTTTAAGTTCAAGGAGAAAAAAAAAAACACCAAACAATTAAAATAACAGTAACACGAGTGTTTCCTAGCTCATTTCAAATGGAATTGCTAGATGAGTATTTTTTTCTTTTCCAGTTTCTCATCACATCTCAGGTTATCAGTCACTGAAGGCTAATAAATAAAACCAGTCCGTATATTTTTCCAGACTCCAGCTCCTCCTTTCTGTTAATTACAGGCATGTTTCAAGGTTTTCATCCCATCTTATTTGTTTTTCAGCATACATCATCTTCACAATTAATTTCCATGAATCTGATTATTTCCATTTTCTGCTTCATATAATGAATCACATCTTTGTTTCAAGAGCTCCTTATCTCCTGATCCCCTTTGGGATCAAAAGCATGAAATTTGATACATTAGCTGTTCTATCTCATTATATTAATTAGAAATGAAGATCATGTTTTGAGGAATTAATTGAACCTTATGGAGCATTTATTGAAATCGTTGCATTTTAAATTTATACAATTGCAGAGCTTCTCAAACAAAAAATAAACAGATAGGAGAAACAGAGAAAGCTAGAAATCAAACTATCATGGCTGGAGCAGACATAATTACTCTATAATTGGCTCCAATTGGCTCCAATTGTCTCTGTCTCATTTCTCATGCCAAAGGTAAATACCAAAATGCTCCTCTTTTCAACTTGAAAGACCGGATATAATTTCCTGTACTTAGAAGGCAGAGTATGTTATTGGTCTGATTAAGAGTAGTGTCAAATCCAGAGCAAAGGTTGACAAACACCACATTGTGGAGTCATGTTTTGATCCCGTTTCTTCTGGGAAATGTTTTTATCAGAATTTGATGGCTCTGTGAATCAGAAATAGGACATCTCTCTTTTCTCTATACCATTAAAAGTTTTAGTTCTTGTTTTTTCAGTTTCAAAGTATTACAACACCTCCAGTAAAAGCAGGAGTTTGCAAGAGGCACATGACACCGCTCTGAAAGACAAATTACACCCCTCTCTCCCTGCCTCTGCTCCTGCTTGTGCCACTGCAGAGGTGCTTGCACAGATGTGATGTTAAGGCATTGGAGTGCAGTTGGATGTCCGGGGGACAAATTCAGGTCCACCCACATAGCACAGAGCACTGCTGTGCAGTTTGACAGACAACAGGATGGAGATGATGGGAGAGAAGCAGGGTGGGGAGAAGGCAACCAACCATCCTTTCCTCATCTCTTCTCAGACAACGGATCCAGCAGTTTCAGAACAAGGTCAGAACAAGAAAAATTGGGTGAAATTCCTACTGTCTACCTGTTCCAGCAACACAGTCGAGACCTTGGAGTCTAGATCTCACGGCAATTTTATGACCCAGTGAAGTCCTTTTAGCAGGTGCTCCAGTCCATGGCAGTGCAGCTCCATAAGCACGTGTTCAAATACAGTTGAAATTAATGAGCTTTGGTGAGTAGAAATAGCTTATGGCTGAGCTTTAATTCAAAGACAGGAATACAGGCTTTGCTGGGTCTGAGTTCCAGGACATTCTTTGTTTGGGATTGTGGGATAATATATCCAGCTATGAATGATCAGATACATACTTTCAGTTTTCCCTGCTGTGAAAGTGTTTCTGTGCTCTTGGCATTATTTCTAAAGAGAGAGAATAACATCTCCCTTTTGCCAAGGGATTCTAAAAGCCTGTAAAGATTATTCATCCTCCCTACAGACTCACAGCAGAGCAATTTGTCCAAAAGTCCTTTCTGGGTTGTTTTGTTCCACAGCTTCTGGAGGGGCATGTTCTCCCTTTAAATACCTCAGAGAGCCAAAACCTAGGAGCCAAAGCAGATACAATGAAGTTTAAAAAAAATATACTGAGTGCAAACACAGGCCAGTCCACTCAGGCAGCTTAGACAAGTTTTGGCAGAGCAGCTGAACTCTTGAATGCTCAACAGCACTGAATGCCAAATAATATGTTCTCTACGTCTGACTTCATATCATTTTCTTTACAGCTTTGCCTATGCTGTCCTTTTGTTTTCATCCTTTTCTTTGGTATTTTTTTCTTACTAGATAGCAATGATAGGCATATTTATGAAGATTGCTTAGTAGGCAAATGTATTCCTGCATGTGCTCTAATGTGTTTCCTGTCATGTTGTTCATTGTTCTTTCAGACTTTAATAATATTCTCAGCTTGATATGGTTAAGAATAATGAAGCATTTATTCCTATTCAAGAAGCTAATTAAAAGACTCAGTTTTATTTCTCTTAGGTGGGTTGATGGCTTAATTATAGATGTAACATTCAGAAAAAAAACCTTTCTATGTTGGGTGGCCCTATATAACTGCACCATGTCTCTGTTTCCATTTTCTCCATGACATTGTATATTACAGTTCCATGAAAAAGGAACAATACAATGAAGTTTGAAAGAAAATGCTTCTGCTAACCAGCTGCAAAGTTATGATGAGCAATTACTATGTGAAACTTAAAGTAAATGTTATTCAGAGCTCGAACAGAGTTTTCCATTGTATGCGTGAAAGCACAATGGGGCCTGGCTATTGTCTTCACTTGCCACCTCCAACTCAGATCATCAGTAATTGTGCATGAGTGTGTTCATCCCAGGCTTAATCCTTCAAAGTGGAGAAGACTATGGAAAGTCAGAGATGTACAGTGTTTTGTGCAGTTTTGTTCTTGTTACACTGTATGCTAGGAGTGATTTAGAGCTACCCTGTGATGCCTTCCCAACAGCTTCCAGACTTATATTTGACATGTATTTCCTTCTTGTTATAGCTTTCTTTGTTAAAGAGTATAAATTGTGAAATAAAGAATGAAGACATAAAGGAGCTCTTTGAGACAGACCATCAGAAGCGTGGTGGAAACAATTAATTGTTAGCCTTCCACTCCATAAACTACCTGGTCCTGCAGAACTTCAGAGTTCAGAAGAAAAGCAGAAAGAGCCCTACAGACTAACTCACACTGCATGCAGAAACAGAACTGCATGGAGTACTCCAGCCAGGAGATGGAGGCTGTGGAAGAAGAGTGAGACGGGTGAGAATGAGCCCCTGCCAGATGCCCAGCAGGGATCTGTGGGAATGACTGTCCTGAGGGGTTCTGGAAGGGATCTTCTGGTCTCCTGCAGTACGATACGTCTTGCCTTCTACCTGGAGTCCTGCTGAAAACAGGACCCTGCCAAATGGTTTACATGAGTGGAGAAAGGGGAGAGAAGAGATGCAAACTCTGTTGTGTTCAGCAGGTTTGTATCACATAGGTTCAAGTCTTGAGAGGATCATAAAGGGAGCACTACATAAGGACCCTTGTGTTTCCATTCTGTGGGAGGAGATGGAAACAAAAAGGGCAAAAGAATTTCATCCTTGTACTGTCTCCTAGAGTTGTCCCTTCAAACAGCACAGCCTTTGTGGCTGCCATGTGTGATAACTCCTTTATTAAAGGAATTCAAGGCACAGTTGCATTTGTCCAAAGTGACATTTCCACTGAGCTATATGGAAACATGATGGGATATGGAGATCTGCAGATCCTGAGAGTCAAAACCATGACCTGGAATGCGGTTTGGAGGCTTCTTACTGCACTTACTTTCAGGGGTTTTGTCTTTAAAAAATAAACATTCCCAGACTTTTTGTTGGAAAAATTCATCTTTTTTTTCAGTTTGGAGGCAATGCCAGACCTGCCAATCATGGGTAGCAGGGTATCATCTGATGACAGTAACCTTTCTAGCCAGGATCTCTGGCTATCCACTGTTTATTGTCTGGCATCAGGGACTAGTTCCTCCTATTTTAGACTACAGTCTTCATTTCAGATATGAATTTCTCTTCTTTTTCTCTTTTCTCCTCTTATTTCTTTTCTTCTTTACTTCTTTTTCAGTGATATTAGACTGCAACTTTGAAAGCTTGTAACAAAAAGGCTAAGACAAGATTTAATCGCATATCTACAGTATGCAATAGCAATAATAGGTTGGCTCTTTTCCTGGAAAACTTGTTTATCAGGGGTCTGTGATAATTTTGAGACAGTCAGGAAATCTTAGAGGAGAGGGAGATGAAAAATCATACAAGAGGAAGCAAATGTTTTACTAATGGAGGTGGGAGGAAGATTTTCATCCCCTTAAGATGAAATAAGACTCAGTAATAAAAGCCTGATGAGGGAAAGGAATTCAGTGTACATGAACACAGGCCTCAGGGAAACAGTTGATTTGAAGGAGAGGTATTAAAATGAGAACATTTGGTGGTTTTGAAATGGTGTGTACTTTCCTGTGCTTGCTTTATTTAGTAAATAACAATGATGTTTTTAGACCACCAGTAACAGGTCTGGAGACAAAGAGCTCAGGTCTTTGGGACTCAACACAATGATCTAAGTTATCTAAAGATGGAGAGATCAAATAGATACACCACCTAATAAACCTACACTAGTGGATATAAATAATTATTTTTATTCTAGATTAACTAGTTTTCAGTATGTCTGTCAAATTTGGGTGCAATCTGAAGCCATTATTTGACCAAAGAAAATATTAAGTAAACATAGATACATACTTTCTTACTTGCAAAATCCACAATTCTATTTCACTGGCATTTCCATAGCAACATACTTCCAATGTAGAATTCAAGATTACCCTTTAAATATGGGTGTTCAGTTTCAGTTTCACACAGATTAAATATTTGTCTCCATCTCTGCTGGCAATCAGGTACGAAAGAACTCTGCTAAAATTTAAGAACTGGCACTGTCTAAGCTTGAATGACCAACCTCTAAACGACAACCTAAAGGCTATTTAGAAAAACTTGCTGTAAGATGCATAAGAACTCTGCGCTGGGATCATCAGGGCTCCTAACGTTTAGACTGTGATGCTTAATTAATGGAGCAACATTTCCTAATTATATCTTGGGAACTGGTGTCATTAAGAATTGTGAAGGTTTGTGCAGGAACTGGAAGAATAGGAGCTCCTTGAAGAAAGCTTGAAAATCCAAATTAAAACTTCTGTTAGAACAGCTATTTGGAACCCTTTTAACAGATGCAAAATGTAACAATACTTCCTGTAAAGGCTGGACTACAAAGGAGCAGAGTGTAGTTCCATGATCATATTCACTGATCTTTCAGATTTCAAAAAAGGCCAGCCACTTCAAGGAACAGTCGTAGGATCTGAAAGCTTCCCATCCTTGTATATGCCAAGCCCTTGCTGTTGTAAAGACATGCCTGTTTTGCTGTGATGGTGATCCACTCCCTGAAAAGCCTCCTCAGGAAAAGTAGGACCAATTTCTCCAGCTTAATGTAGTGTTTAAGTGATGGGCTTTGCATAGTCAACAAAATAAACCTTTTCTGTTGATTTGTCCTTAAAGTGAGATTTCTCCTTTCAGTCAAGAATTGAATTTGAACCTCTGGTTTCATGGATACCAGATCTCTGGTGTGAGGCTGAGATATATGATGATCCAGTGCAATTAAATCAATTAAACTTGTCAGTCCGAGGACTCTGCTATCCTCTAAGAACAAGCTGTACTACATGCCCACTTTCGGAATATACGGTAGCCTTGAAGAAAAGCAAACTGCCAAGGCAATGCTGCTGAATGGTGTTAATGCCACTGTCTGCAAGCATCTGCACTCTCTAAGGTCACGGGCAGCTCCAGCTGGCACTGTGCTTGCAGCCTAACAAAAAGCAAATCTTTAATGTGCAGAGTTTTTCTCTGAGATGCCATGCCTGTTGGCACTGACACCTTCGCCCTCCTGCCCCTCATGTCCTGAGGAACAACAAAGATGGGGGAAGACCTCCTTCACATCTAGGGGATGTTGTTCACTTTTACACATAGGAGTTTGGTCACAGAGAAATGCTGTGCCTGATTGCCTTCATTACCCAATGCCACATGAAAGCTTTTGTGATCAAAGGAGAAGACTAAAATGGTGCCTGCCAAGAGCTGATACACCAGAGGACTTCAAACAGTTTTGGTGAGTGGGAGATAAAATTCAAGCTCTTCCTGAAACCCAGCACCTGGCTAATCCACATGGGAAGGTTCCCCACAGGAATCCTCTCAAGCTTAGCAATGTATTTTGGGGTATGTTACTCAACCTCAACATGACAATGTTAATTTCAGTTTATCTTGCATAAAATGCAGTGGCTGTTTGAAATTCACAGTGAATGTTCTGTGAACTAATGTATTTTAATCGAAAAAGTATTGTTTCTTAAGATATGTAACTTATAGGAAATTTACCACTGTGTCTTCCAAAAGGATTAACAGGCACGTAGTAAGAGATATTCTAATCAGAATAGAAGGAAATATTGAAGAGAAGGAGGTAGAAGGGAGAGGCAGTGATTTAAGCTCTTGCAGGATGAACTGATGCCCCAATGCCCAGACACTGCATACATAGGGCAGGATAGAGATAAGGTGAAGATAAACAGAAAGCTGGGATGGCAATGTAGGTTGGAATAGACAAGGAACTTGGAGGAGAGGAAGGAGCAGCCATCTTGCATGACAGAGAGGGACCCAAAGACAAAAATTACCAAGAACTCTCCAGGTCATGCCATCCTTGGGAAGAAAGACAAACTAAGGTGCCAGTTTCCTAAGTAAACAGACAAGCTAAAGCAGCCAAGGAAAACTTCAGATGACAAATGTAGTTAAGAACTGTGGGTGTTTTGTCTTACACTTCTACACCTAGTTCATGTACAACAAATACGTGCTGCAAAGAAAACCCAAAAGCTGTCTTTCTCAATATGTTTCCTGCTGTTGGTAATCTGGCCAGATAATCATAGAATCACAGAATCATTTCAGTTGGAAAAGACCTTTAAGATCATCAAGTACAACCGTTAACCTAGCACTGCCAAGTCCAACCACTAAACCATGTCCCTAAGCACCACATCTACATGTCTTTTAAATACCTCCAGGGGTGGTGACTCAACCACTTCCCTGGGCAGCCTGTTCCAATGATTGACAACCCTTTCAGTGAAGAGATTTTTCCTAATATCCAATCTAAACCTCCCCTGATGTAACTTGAGGCTGCTTCCTCTTGTCCTATCCCTTATTACTTGGGAGAAGAGACCAACACCCACCTGGCTACAACCTCCTTTCAGGCAGTTGCAGAGAGCGATNCTTTTTGCCAGGCAGCTTTCTAGCCACTCTTCCCCAAGCCTGTAGCATTGCCTGGGGCTGTTGTGACCCAAGTGCAGGACCCGTCACTGAGCCTTGTTGAATCTCCTATAGCTGGCTTCGGCCCATTGATCCAGCCTGTCCAGCAGATCAACACTCTTGCACAAGAGTGCTTCTTGTGTCCCCAGGCACACACCTCTGTACTAGCCAAACTGCTGGTCTTTTGGAGCAGGCAGGTCATGTCCATTCTGTGTACTGAATGGAGCTAGTCCCTTTTGCCTCAATGAGGCAGGTCCTCCTACAACATTCACTACTCTGGCTTATGGATCTCATGTGTCATGCGTGATTACACCAGAGTACTCAACAGAAAAGGGCATATTCAACAGTACCACTTAGCTTCTGCTTTGCACATTCTGCATGTTGGTTCACAATGCTTCTGATATGAATAGAGCTTCAGCCACTGAATATTGCATTGAGACCAAAAACGTGCTTGCTGAAACAAAAGAAAACACAAGAGTGTTAGTGTCTCCTAATGGAGTCTGGTTTTGGTGACCTGGTCCTTTACAGTTCTGAATGGCACATCCTTGTAGAGAGTTTTGGGGGCTTCAGCAACAACCGAATGACAAATATCTTCCTGCATACTTGGCCACAGTAAATTAGTAACTCACAATGGATAAATGTGTCCTGAAGCAGATATTGGTTAGAGACACTCTGGAAAATATCAGAAAGTGAGAAGAAACTCTTAGGAATGCGGAAAGTCATTTCAACCTACCTATAAAGCACAAGGAGAGAGAGGAGGCTTTTCAAGCTGTTAGCTGCTTTTCAAAAGAGTAATTCTTTAGGAACTGTAAGCACTTAAGTCTACAGCTTTTATTTACTTCAGGAGTTTCTTTTAGTCACTAAATATTCTTTATAAATGGAGAAAGTGTATTCTCTTCGGAACAGTAAATATAATTCAAGTATACATTCTTCTACTGTGGAAGTAAAGGTAGTTTTGTGTGTTTTGCTTGCCTTCAGTTTAGGTGCCAGTTTTTCATTGAGAACAGTTCAGAGCCCAGTGGAGATTAAGAGAAAACTTCTCTTTAAAGCACAGCAGTTTATATGTATTCCTAGGCCATAACTTCCTCTTTATATGGACAGAGATGATTCAAAACTGTTGATATCTTCTGGTGCTGGAACAACCATGCCCCTGAGTCCTCACTGTATAGTCTTTGCCATGGAAACACATGCTTCTCCCTTCTTGTCACCATTTCCATGGGTCAGGAAGGTGACTTTCTAATAAGAGTAGCAGGACAGACACATACACAGTGCATACAGCCAGAATATGAAAATATATTAGATTACTGCTCGTCCTTCCTCTATCCTTCCTGACTTTATGCTTTTTGTGTTGGCATACTCCTCTTTGGGGCAAACATTGGCTTTTGCCATCTGCTTCTGTGTATCCACAATAAGCTTGATCCTCATTATTTATGAGAGCAGAGCTAATATAATACAAATTACTTCCTCCAGATCCCTTTTTGGGTTCAGATTTCAAATATCCTTTTCAAAATCTGCAAAAAGGGGGCACTGCCTTGACTGAAATGCTAAAAAAATCCTTATTTTTCTATTCCTTTACCTTTACCTGACTTCATGTCCTCTAAATTTCAGGTAACCACAATCCCACATAGTCCTTAATCTCTTTATCTCATATATCCTACAAAACATGAAACCATCCCCATCCAAGATCCCACACATTTCCAGATACTGGACACAAATGCTCACTTTTGCTTCAACACATCACCAGCTTGATTCACTGCTCCCCGAAGCCTGTGCATTTTCACAGCCATCATAACCCTGCCTTTTCTCTCTTTATAAATCCACAATACTAAGTGGTGGACAGATCATCTTCTCTGTGACAATTTTTAGTAATTTCATTTTATTTATCAGGTTCTTCAGCAATCAGAATTAGAGGGAAGAAGAGAAGACAGGGAAAAAGGAAGAAAGAAGAAGTGAAAGAATAACTAAATCAATATATGATATTGATGGGGACATCTAAAGCAAATAAAAGTTACATTTCACTGGCTTTCCTAAGTTTTGAAAAACAGGTTTTTGTCATCATGAAAATGCCAAAATTACAGACAAATACAACACAATAGCTTGGCCAGGCCAATCTCCTCATCATTAATCTATAGACTTTAGAAACCACCCAAAAGACTGTTTCTTGCTGCATTAGTTAAGAGGTAATTTTCTCCGTTTATTTTTGCAAATGCATCTATAATTACAAATGCCCTTTTCAGAACTGTTACACCTGAGTATATCACTTCTAATTGCTAACTAACAATTGTCAAAATAAATGAGCATCAGAAATGTGGCAGCTTTGTTTTTTTATTGTGTTTACTTGTATACTCATTAATTTGAGAAAATAAGTAAATGGCAACAATTTGGAAAAACAGTGAGGCCTTAATGTGTTACTCCTGCCCTCAGAGGGCTAACAAAAAGTCTGTGCATCATTTCAGATACATATAGGTCTTCTTTCCAGATTTAAGTGGTGCATACTCCTTTCCTAGGCACCTCACTGGGGTCAGAGGTGATTTCCATCTTGCTGAAGTAATTTGAGACTTAGTAAATCTTCAGCTAAGCACTCTATTTTTCATAAAAGAAATATTAGAATACAGTCCCATTGCATGACTCTTTAATTTACTAGTGCTGAAAGTCAATATATTAATTACCGTCAAGGAAAGTAAGAAATTGGTTTTAGCAGGATTTCTAAAAATTGCAGTTTCTATTTGATTCTTATTCACTGCCTTATCTACAATTAATGGCCACTGACCAGAGTATAACAGACAATGAACCACACTGCAAAACCAAGATTACAAATAGAAGTAGCTGCAGACCAATGAGAAGAAATAGTTTGATAATACTTTCGGATTTATTCCTTCAGTAAGTTATAGGACATATATTTTAAAACTCTAGGAAAGCTCCAGCTGAACTCAAATGAGCAGCTATAATTTATATGCAACATTAATGCCAATTAAGATGGCAATAAGACAGTAGTTATTTTCTAATTGTAATTGACAATAACAATCCTATTAGATTGCAATTTGCACATAAACATTATGAGTTTAAAGTGTGTAAACAGAATTCCGATCATTTATTTGAGTCAAATAAGAACTGTTTTGAAGCTGATCACATCAAACTAAAAGTGTGACTGATAAACCTAGTCTCTGTTTCACTGGCAATCTACAATATCGGCTGTATATTAGTTTAAGATAAGTACACTACTTATTGTTACCTGCAGGGAAGAGACACAAACATCTGTCAATCTGAATTTCTATAAAATCTGAGTCCTGGCACAACAAGATCCAGATTCTCAAAAATTTCAGCTGCTTCAAAGGTATTTAGGAACCTAACTCCCCCGTTAGGTCAAACAGTAGTGGCTGCATAAATTCTATCTGGTATTGGACTTATATAATTGTTTCAGGAAAACTTAGTTCCTTCACTGCCCAGATCACCATGGCAGCTTTAATTCTTAATTGTAGTGAGCAATTGAGCATAAAAAATTAAGTGGGTACATGCTATCAGATCTTGAAGTAACTCCTTCACTAGCATGCCCTGAGAAATGAATTTTGAATAAAAGCCTTTGCCTCACCCAGGCAGAGGTGCACAGATGCCACATGAAGGAAAGTGAGCTCCCTGGTTTTATCAAGGTCAGCATGTTAAACCTGATTATTGCACAGAGATGCTGCTGCCAGGGGAAAGCTTTGGGTGGCAAAGGGAAGCGTGCAGGGTGGATGCCTGATACAAGGCCGGGAAAATCAACAGAGGTCTTGCGAAGTCTTTGTAGGTCCCGAGGTCTTCAGGTTCATGATGTGCTGCTTTGGAATGAATTTCTGGAAGCACTGTCATATGGATGAGGCATAAAATAAAACTAACAAAAAGTGAAAATCTCACCATTTCTGATCATTAAAGCATCAAGGATCTTTGCTGAGAGTCTGGCCCACTCACACGTAGTGTGACAGCCTATTTGCATCCAGTGACAAAAGCACACGTACGATATAGATCTGTGTGGGGTACAGGTGAGATTTTTTAGCTCAAATTAATAGTTTCTTTCTCATGTATGTCTGGATCAAAACTCCCTGTTGCTATCCCGCGGACAGTTATCTATTAAGTCATGCCAAGACAAGAAGAGCTTGCTCAAATACCAGCTCTGGACATCCCGCTGCAGCCCCACAGAAACCTTCAGCCCACTTCTCTGGCCAGGTCCATAAGGAGAGTCAAGGGCTGCTGTCTACTCAGATGAAGACGGTTTGGGCTGTGTTGCTTGTGAGATGCTTTGATTTCAGAGCATCACCCTGCAGTTTACTGACTTCTGTATCAGAAGAAATTTTAGGCCCCATGGAGAGGCACCATGATGGTTTCAACCACCCTAACCATTCCTCAGCAGAAAACAAGTAGTCTGCCAAGAATTACCAGAGATTAACAGGAAGGTATGGCAAAAGTACAGCACAAGGCAAAAGACAGACCCAAACCAGACAACAAGATAAAAGACTCCCAAATGGAAGAGGACTTGTAGCTGAGCGACATGCAGAAAGAAGTGCTTGGGTGCAAACTGCTCCTTATCTAGCTTGATGATTCAATCTGGATAATGAGTTATTTGTTGTTTGTTGACTCCGAAGGAATTGCATGACAGATTGTGCTGCAGATGTTATTGTCTAAGGGATTTTTTTTTCCGTCAGCTTTGGGGAAGAAAAATGAAGTGGCAAACAACATTTATTGTTGGTAGTTACCAGAGTTATTCCTGGAAGCAAAAAGTGTTATGAAGTTATGATCTAGATAACAGAACTGGGTGCATTTTTAATGCAGTGTTATTTTGTTTCATGGAGTAATAGATCTGCAAATGGGAATAAGAGGGCATTGCAGTCAGAAGCTTTAAAAAACATTTAATTGGGAAATGCTGAAATTATATATCATTTCTGTAAACTTTTCTCAGGGAAAAGAGCTATTATTATCTCATTTTTTTTCCAAATGCAGAAAAATTCAGAGAATAAATAAAAAACCATGTGAATGCCATAAATTTCAAGGCATCCATGTTGGAATGCAACTTTCTCATATTTTAATATACTTACATAGATATACCTGGCAAAAAACATGTGTTTATGTGGAATTTAAAGCAAACCCACACTGTATAAAGCAGATACAGGTTTTCAGTAATGACGGGCTTCATTCCACTCTCACTAAGGTCAGCTGTAGAACTACTGTTAATTTTCCTCAAAGTAGGATCAGCCACTTTGCTATAAGTAGGATCTGAAATTCTGAGAAAAAAAGAACAAAACCTGTTATTTTTTAGATGATTATTAATGGCTTGTGGTCCAGTAAAATGACAACACAATCAGGCAAAATATAAAAAAGGAGTGAATGGAAGTTTCCTAGAGAAGCTTGAAATTAGAAGTATGATACAAACTTTCACGATCTTCCTTCTTTCCTTGATGATTTTTTTTTTTTTTTTTAGTTTTTTTATTTTTGGTTGCTTTCCCAGTGCATGTCCATGTCCAGGAATAAAGTCAGGAGTAAGAATTGATAAGGAAACCTCCTCCTCTTCTCCTTGCAGCAGTGTGTTGACAGGCAGCTTGTTTCTGCTAGGCATCCTGCCTGTGAATCACATGTTCCTTGTGAAGACTGACAGAGTTTGCAGACTGTTCAGAGGGAAATTCCACTCAAAACAGAAGGCAGTGCCAGAGCAGGCAACTTTATGAACTTGTTTTCATTCCAGGCATTATTCATTAATAACAAGATGCTAGGATGATTTGAAATTGTTACTGCTATGGTCTCATCCCTTTGCAAACAGGAACAGAGATACACTTTTCAGTTGGTGCCTTTGCTTGCTAATGGAGTATTAACCACATGGTATTGAGCCACTTGGCAGCCCTCTCACCGGCTGAGATTTTTGACTGGTTCATACGGAAGGCCAGGTTGAAGTTTACATAATGCTTTCCATTATGTCTCAAAGATTGCTCTTGCACTGGCTTCTTAATTTTCCATTTGTCACATTATTCTGTCACTTCTTGCCTTGTTTATGAGAAACTTCAGATAAAAAAAAATTCAGAAAAGCAATTTGCACATGCTCACTAGCAAATTGTCTTGCCAAATTCTTGTGCAACATGAAGTACTAATATGTACAAACAAAAAGACACAGACTATGTATTTAACTCATCTCTTTAGCTCACCTGCTCATAACATGCCCAAACAATAAATTCACACTTTGAATGAACAATTGGACTATTTTATTTTGTACTGACAAGTATTTTTTTATGATTTTTGAAAGTACATATGGTGCTTTCATAATTTAAAACAAAGTACTTCATGTGCATTAAAAAACTTTCCGCAGGGAACAATATCTATGTGATTAAATTATTCTAAGAATTAGCTTAATAAATGATACGTCACAGTTTCATATTTTAAATGGTTTCTGTTTAAGTTGCAATCACTCTATGAGTCAAACTAGAGCATAAGTACAAATTAGTAATGTAGGAAAGTAGCTAATAAAGCCTGAATTTCAGTATTTATAGATTTCCTGTAAATATATTTAATTAAAATTAAACTTGAGATTTAATCACAGAAAACAGCAACACATTTTAAAATCCACATTCTTTTGAGGAAGAATATTTTCAATTTTTGAAAGGAAGAAACTCATTGCTAAGCAAGGAAAACCAATCCATCAATGTTAAATTATTACACCTTTCCCTACAATGTAATTGGATCGTCACTTGTAACAAATTTAAAAACTAATTCATACATTGTCATCTCTTTAGGTTAAGGAAGAGACATCATAGATTCATAGTACCTTAAATATCCATATGACACATATTTGAGCCAACGAGAATGTGCTTGACTGTAATGACACGGTTAGACTCTGGTCTTTCATTGTTTTGCAGCCTGAACAGCAACCTTTCCTCAATTCACGTCTCTTCTCCATCCAGAGGAACAACAGCTGATTGCATACTAAGCAAGCCTGAAACTGTCTAATACTTATGTACTTTGTTAATTAAAATCTGTGCAGATCTGGGCTGAATCACAGTCTCTTTCTGGTGAAAGTCATCTGTCTGTTACAAGTGTGACACTAATAAATTATCTTGTTATCTGTCTTTGCCACTTCTTAGTGAAAAGTTGCACCTGTAGAGCTCGTCTCCCCAGAGTTTATCAGAGAATTTTTAACTAAAATATACTTCAATAATCTTGACCACATTTCTTTCCTGTTTCTTATCAAGGTCGCTGCTACATCTTTCACATCACACCGTCACTGAGCCTTTGCTTTGCATTTCCTCAGCCTTTGGAGCTTGTTGCAGCATGATCTTATCTGAACGGAGGAGTGGCTGGTACGCCAGAGGAGCGTGCTGCCATCCAGACTGGAAAATAGGCTGACAGAAATCTCATGCAGTTCAACAAAAAGCATGAGGTCCTGCCCCAATAACCTCAGGCACCAATACAGGCCAACCAGATGGAAAGCAGCTTCGCTGAAAAGGCCCTGGGCTTCCTGGTGGACACCAAGTTGAACATGAGGTGGCAATCTGCCTTTGCCACTGGGTTTTGCCTGCTGGGCTGCAATAGGCAGTGTTGCTAGCAGGTCAGGGGAGGTGATGCTTCCTGGTGAGGCACATCTGGGGTGCTGTGACCAGGGTAGAGTTCCCCAGTAGAAGAGAGGCAGAGACATCCTGGAGTATGTCCAGCAAAGGGTGACTGAGATGATTAAGGACTGGATATATAAGGAGAGATTGAGAAAGCTGGCACCATTGAGCGTGGAGAACAGAAAGCTCGGTGGGGAATCTTATCAATGTGAATAGGTACCTGATGAGACATGACCCTGGGCAACCTGCTCTAGCTGACCCTGCATGAGCAGGGGGTGGACTAGATGATCTCAAGAAGATTCCTTCCAACCTCAGTGATTCTGTGATTCTGTACTAGATAGTATTAATATTGAAAACACTGATTTCTCTGGTTTCTCAGAGATAACACATCCCACAAGTACACCATGAATCGGAGTTTCTCATCACTTCTCATCAAGGAGACTTGAGATCACATTTTCACTAATCAGTTTGTTACCTATCTACTTACTTTTCTTCCTGGTTGCACTGCTACAGTAGACAGGGAACTGCAAGGTAATAGCTGCAGTGGTACAATTGGTTTTGCAGGTGCAGTCCCATGATACTGCTCTTCCCGATACCTGTGATCTTCACCATTCAAAGCTGTGACTCATCCACTTCTTCAGAAACTGCAGATATATCTGTAGCTATATTTGTACTGAAGTGTTTGTCATGAAGTCCAGCTTTAGATTACCTGGGTCAGCAGTGATAACAAGATTGCCACTGAGGTCTGGAATTAAGCACAGGTCCCAATAAACAGTATTTCTCTGATGTTAGACATTGTACCAGAAATAATCACACAGCTGAGCAACCAACTACATGGCTGAACCAAATGCATGATTAGAATATTGTAGGGTGAATTCCAGTCTCAGTAATACCAGAGGAATCACTCCTAGGAAAGCAAGAATGGAAATATGGACCACAAAATATATTCTTTTGTGTACAGGGGGAGATTTGATGGACTTTTTACAACCATAGATGTAATTTTGTCAGCATGGAAAAAAAGAGTATTCCATGAGACGAGGTCTTTTCTGATTGTTTAGATGATCTGAACGGTGGTGATAATCATAGAGAGATCTGAGCCTGAAGGTTGATCCCATATGCAGAAAATACTGCAGTGTTTTGCAGAAATAAATAAATGAACAGAGTAGAATCAATACCTGGAGGCACAGGAGATACTTCAGATTTAGTAGCATTGATTAAATCATGATTGTTCAATATCACACACAGGGGAATCATAACTGTTTTCAGGAAGAATAAAATATTCTATGCAATATCTGAGAAACAAGGCAGGAAAACAAAACTATTAAAACAAATGCTAGGAATTTGCTTTTATTAGCCAGAACTTTTTACAACCAGAGCATGTAAAAGTACAGAAGATGAGAGTGAGGGTCATTAGAGCATATTCCTCACTATAGCATACAAATTGTAGTAGTAGCCACTGTCATTAGTCTGGGTTTAAAACAGACAGATACACACTCTGCGTTCTGCTCATGAGTCTGACTAACTTAAATAATTTAGGTGTGGATTTATACTGAACACATCCTAAGTTAAAAACAAAGTTGTCCCAGATTTCCTCTACGGTCATTGGAAAGATAGTCTGAGATGTAGACTGTAGAATGGCTCTCACCACTCCTGGAGCCCTTATTTTCCTATTTCTTATTTTTCTTTTNTATTTTTTAGCATGATCACTTGTATTTGGCTGTGGACTGTACTGGGACAGCTGAAGAGGTTTTAGCTCACAGCTGTCTCCTGTGCTCATCTGACTGCGGTACAGAGGCTCACAGCTGGTAACAGCTTTAGTACTGATTAAGGAGTTCCTGAATTACATGTTTTATAGCATAGTATATGAAAAAACCACCAACCTTGTTCTGTTTAATATGCTGGGCTCCAGTTGGAAGTATTTCCTCAGGCAATTCAGAAGTTGTTCAGCTCTCTCTTCCAAGGAGCAGTAGCATCTATTTTACGAAGGATGGACAGACACGGAGGTATCCTTCCTAGATACATTATAGGAGTCTAACACCTTTTGTGATCCTCCATTAAGTGAACCTATGGAGTAAGATGAATCCAGGCCTCCTCCACAGATTTCTGCACGGCACAGGCATTTCTGTGCCTTTGGAGTCTTACAGATCTTCCCCTAAGAAGCATGACTGTGTACTTCTAAGCCCCTAAGCCCCTGTGTACGTTCGTCCTAGGACAAAGCTCAGCCCTTGGGCATATGTTCTCACAGCAGAGTTCAGAGTGCTGGAAGAGACTCGAAACCTTGGTGAGAATGATGTGTTCAGAATGTCCATTTCAGGCCTCTGACTTACATCAGCCTTTTCTAAGTGCTTCCTTTTTTCTATCAACTGCATAGGGAATTTTGTCATCCCACGATGTCATCTGAATACAGCTGATAAGATCGTGAAGCAGATGGGAGGAATAACCACCTCCCTCACCTTACATACACATCAGCCTCCTTAATATCTTGAAGAGGAAAGGTAACTGAAGCAGAACAGAGCTACACAAACAGCCTAACGCAGCAGTGCTGTGTTGAGGATCGGTAGGAGCCATTGCCTTATCTCTATCTGGTCTCTCATACTCCTGAAGATGCATGTCTCCACACAGACTTTCTGTATAAGACAAAATAAAAAAAACAAGGAGGAGTTACACTGTAAAAATGAACCACTGAAAATACTTCACTCATTTGCTGTCAGTATTTTGTTACCTCATCAAAAATAACAAGCAATCTCAGGTAATACCATCATAATATTCTCCATAAGTGCCATGTGTAGTATTACAAAATCAAAGATAGAGATATCTTAGTATTTATGTTTGAAAGCTTAGCTGTGAACCTGTCAGATTCTCCTGAAGTATTTTTGCAAGGAAAGATAACAATACTTAGCATTTATATAGCACAGCACTGTTCACTCCTGTAGTGCTTTCAAGTTATTACCTAATCAATCCTCAAAGTGTCCCTGTGCAGCAATGATATATTTCTATCCCCATTAGACAAATTCTCTACACTATGAGAAAATATGCACCCTTGAGATCTCTAACCAGCTTAGCTACACACAAAAAGTTTGGATAAACACTCAAGGTGAAATTCTTTGTTTTAACTAGTGAGAGTTTTGAGATAGACATCGGTAGTGTCAGGCCTTCATACTTGTATTCTGCATTGTTCATGTGAGAAGAGCCAACACTAGCTGCACTTCTTATAGGTTCCTTTTTTTTATAAACTTGTGGTGCTTTAACCTAACTGCAGCCGGCAACTGAGCCCCACAGAGCCACTCATTCGCTCCCCCCGGGTGGAATGTGGAAGAGAATCAGAAGGGTAAAAGTGAGAAAAGTCTTGGGTTGAGATAAAGACAGATTAATGGGCAAAGCAAAAGCCATGCACGCAAGCAAAGCAAAGCAAGGAATTCATTCACCACTTCCCATGGGCAGGCAGGTGTTCAGCCATCTCCAGGAAAGCAGGGCTCCATCACGCATAACAGTTATTTGGGAAGACAAACACCATCACTCCAGACATTCCCCCCTTCCTTCTTCTTCCCCCAGCTTTATATGCTGAGCATGACATCATATGGTATGGAATATCCCTTTGGTCAGTTGGGGTCAGCTGTCCCAGCTGTGTCCCCTCCCAACTCCTTGTGCACCCCCAGCCAGTCACTGGTGGGGTGGTGTGAGGAGCAGAAAAGGCCTTGGCTCTGTGTAAGCACTGCTCAGCAGTAACTAAAACATCCCTATGATATCAACACTGTTTTCAGCACAAATCCAAAACATAGCCCGATGCCAGCTGCTATGAAGAAAATTAACTCTATCCGAACCAAAACCAGCAGAAAACTACAGAGAAGCTCATTGAAATTCGGGAGTGTAGCCTGTGTAGTAGGATTAGGTGAGTGTTGAGGGTGCAGTGAGCCAAATCTTGTCAGTGCTTTTGACAGGGATGGGTCTCTGAAATGTAACACTGCTGATGACAGTGCTTGTTGATGTGTGGCGAAACCACACCAGGGATTATGCTGACAAGTAGGCAGTACCAACAACATAAAAGTTCAGTGTGTGGCTCTGTTTTTAGTGGAACGAAAGCAGCATGGGATTCACACTTCTTCCATTCTGGTTAAAAACAGAGATGGAGCAAATCCAGCCCCAAGCTGAACACCTCTCAACTTTCCGATAAAAAACATGTGTTCCGAACCCATTAAAATATTCAATTATTCTTTTTTTTTTTTTTCTTTTGACTTCTGCTAGCTCTCTAGACATTTGGAGTCTTGACCTACATGTCTGATTTTATTCACTGAAGAAAACTACAAAATAGGTTTCAACAGAAATAAAACCTGTGAGAGGATTTTGGAGTTGACAAAACTGGCTAGCAGGAGACTGGAAGTAGACTCAGACCATTTTATATGTAACCACGAGACAGTAACAGCTAGCCTCCATTCTCATTTTCCTAGCCCTCTAAACCAGCTATTCTGCCAGAGACTTCTTAGGGAACATTTGTAAGTATTTTGCTGTCACAGACTCACAGACTCACTGAATGGTTGAGGTTGGAAGGGACCTCTGGAGGTCATCTGGTCCAACCCCACTGCTTAAGCAGGGCTACCTACAGCCAGTTGCTCAGGACCCTGTTCAGATGGCTTTGGAACATCTCCTAGGATGGAGACTCCACAATCTCTCTGGCCAGTGACAGTGCTCAGTCACTATCCAAGTAAAAAACAGTTTCCTGATGCTCAGATGGAACACCCTGTGTTTGTGCCCACTGTCTCTTGTGCTGTCACTGGGCACCACTGAAAAGAGCCTATATCATGCCTATGTCATGGCTATCATAGCCATGATGGTCCAAGGACATAGGCAAAATAAGATTTATAGGCAGATGTAATCTGTTTTATTAGCCCAACTGGTATAGTTGGAAAACAAGAAACAAACTTTTGGTGAACAAGTCTTCCCTCATGACTGAAATAGGTCTTCACAGGCAAATGCATAGTTGGCTGGCTGTTATCTAATCTAAGAGTGTTGCAGTTTTTATTCCCCGTGGGTTGTCTTGGAGTCTGACTGAATAAAAGCAAAGCTACAAAGACTGCCTTATTTGTACAAATCTTGCACAATCCTCCTTGAGCAGAAGCCTGTAAGACTGTTGCTAGTGCAGAGCAAAAAAATCAGAATGGAAAGTGTCAAGTGTTTGACCCTTCTTTTTGAAGAGGTATTTCTCATAATGGTAAGGTTTGACATATTTTCTTGTCCCGAGACAATGAGGTAAATCAGCAGCCTTCAAATAAACCTCAATTTGTGAGCATCAGGCC